>JAAOOA010003006.1:0-28567 GCA_012861695.1 Trematomus loennbergii | reverse complement strand
CTGCGCTGCCCCCTGCCTGCCCCCTGCGCTGCCCCCTGCGCTGCCCCTGCCCTGCCCCTGCGCTGCCCCCTGCCCTGCCCCCTGCGCTGCCCCCTGCGCTGCCCCCTGTGCGCCCCCTGCCCCCTGTGCTGCCCCCCTGCGCTGCCCCCTGTGCTGCCCCCTGCGCTGCCCCCTGCGCTGCCCCCTGTGCTGCCCCCTGCCCTGCCCCCTGCGCTGCCCCTGCGCTGCCCCCTGCGCTGCCCCCTGCCCCCTGTTCTGCCCCCTGTGCTGCCCTCCCCACTGCGCTGCCCCCTGCGCTGCCCCCTGCGCTGCCCCTGCGCTGCCCCCTGCGCTGCCCCTTGCGCTGCCCCCTGCGCTGCCCCCTGCCCCCTGTGCTGCCCCCTGCGCTGCCCCCTGCGCTGCCCCCTGCGCTGCCCCCTGCGCTGCCCCCTGCGCTGCCCCCTGCGCTGCCCCCTGCGCTGCCCCTGTGCTGCCCCCTGCGCTGCACCCTGCGCTGCACCCTGCCCCCGTGCTGCCCTGTGCTGCCCCTGCGCTGCCCCCTGCGCTGCCCCCTGTGCTGCCCCCTGCGCTGCCCCCTGCGCGGCACCCTGCCCCTGTGCTGCCCCTGTGCTGCCCCCTGCGCTGCCCCCTGCGCTGCCCCCTGCGCTGCCCCCTGCGCTGCCCCCCTGCCCCTGCCCCTGCGCTGCAACCCTGCCCTGCCCCCTGCCCTGCCCCCTGTGCTGCCCCCTGCGCTGCCCCCTGCGCTGCCCCCTGCGCTGCCCCCTGCGCTGCCCCCCTGCGCTTCCCTGCGCTGCCCCCTGCGCTGCCCCCTGCGCTGCCCCCTGCGCTGCACCCTGCCCTGCCCCCTGTGCTGCCCCTGTGCTGCCCCCTGCCCTGCCCTGTGCTGCCCCTGCGCTGCCCACCTGCGCTGCACCCTGCCCTGCCCCCTGTGCTGCCCCTGCCCTGCCCCCTGCGCTGCCCCCTGCGCTGCCCCCCTGTGCTGCCCCTGCCCTGCCCCCTGTGCTGCACCTGCCCCCTGTGCTGCACCCTGCCCTGCCCCTGTGCTGCCCCCTGTGCTGCCCCCTGCGCTGCCCCCTGCGCTGCACCCTGCCCTGCCCCCTGTGCTGCCCCCTGCGCTGCCCCCTGCGCTGCCCTGTGCTGCCCCCTGCGCTGCACCCTGTGCTGCCCCCTGCGCAGCCCCTGCCCTGCCCCCTGTGCTGCCCCCTGCGCTGCCCCCTGCGCTGCCCCCTGTGCTGCCCCTGCGCAGCCCCCTGCCCTGCCCCCTGTGCTGCCCCCTGCGCTGCCCCCTGCGCTGCCCCCTGTGCTGCCCCCCTGCCCTGCCCCCTGCGCTGCACCCCTGCCCTGCCCCCTGCCCTGCCCCCTGCGCTGCCCCTGCGCTGCCCCCTGCGCTGCACCCTGCCCTGCCCCCTGCCCTGCCCCCTGCCCTGCCCCTGTGCTGCCCCTGCGCTGCCCCCTGCGCTGCCCCCTGCGCTGCACCTGCCCTGCCCCCTGCGCTGCCCCCTGCGCTGCCCCCTGTGCTGCCCCCTGCGCTGCCCTGCGCTGCACCCTGCCCTGCCCCTCTTGCGCTGCCCCCTGTGCTGCCCCTGCGCAGCCCCCTGCCCTGCCCCCTGTGCTGCCCCCTGCGCTGCCCCCTGCGCTGCCCCCTGCGCTGCCCCCTGTGCTGCCCCCCTGCCCTGCCCCCTGCGCTGCACCCTGCCCTGCCCCCTGCCCTGCCCCCTGCGCTGCCCCTGCGCTGCACCCTGCCCTGCCCCCTGCCCTGCCCCCTGCGCTGCCCCCTGTGCTGCCCCCTGCGCTGCCCCTGCGCTGCACCCTGCCCTGCCCCCTGTGCTGCCCCCTGCGCTGCCCCCTGTGCTGCCCCCTGTGCTGCCCCCCTGCCCTGCCCCCTGCGCTGCACCCTGCCCTGCCCCCTGCCCTGCCCCCTGCGCTGCCCCCTGCGCTGCCCCCTGCGCTGCACCATGCCCTGCCCCTGCCCTGCCCCTGCGCTGCCCCTGCGCTGCCCCCTGCCCTGCCCCTGTGCTGCCCCCTGCGCTGCCCCCTGCCCCCTGCGCTGCCCCTGTGCTGCCCCCTGCGCTGCACCCTGCCCCCTGTGCTGCCCCCTGTGCTGCCCCCTGTGCTGCACCCTGCGCTGCCCCCTGCCCCCTGCGCTGCCCCCTGTGCTGCCCCCTGTGCTGCCCCCTGCCCCCTGCGCCTGCCCCCTGCGCTGCCCCCTGTGCTGCCCCCTGCGCTGCACCCTGCCCCCTGTGCTGCCCCCTGTGCTGCCCCCTGTGCTGCACCCTGCGCTGCCCCCTGCCCCCTGTGCTGCCCCCTGTGCTGCCCCCTGTGCTGCACCCTGCGCTGCCCCCTGCCCCCTGCGCTGCCCCTGTGCTGCACCCTGCGCTGCCCCCTGCCCCCTGCGCTGCCCTGCGCTGCCCCCTGTGCTGCCCCCTGCGCTGCACCCTGCCCCCTGTGCTGCCCCTGTGCTGCCCCCTGTGCTGCACCCTGCGCTGCCCCCTGCCCCCTGCGCTGCCCCCTGTGCTGCCCCCTGCGCTGCCCCCTGCCCCCTGCGCTGCCCCTGCGCTGCACCCTGCCCTGCCCCCTGTGCTGCCCCCTGCGCTGCACCCTGCCCCCTGGTGCTGCCCCCTGCGCTGCCCCCTGCGCTGCCCCCTGCCCCCTGCGCTGCCCCCTGCGCTGCCCCCTGCGCTGCCCCTGTGCTGCCCCCTGCGCTGCACCCTGCCCCCTGCGCTGCCCTGCCCCTGTGCTGCCCCCTGCGCTGCCCCCTGCCCCCTGTGCTGCCCCTGCCCTGCCCCTGTGCTGCCCCCGTGCTGCCCCTGCCTGCCCCCTGTGCTGCCCCCTGCGAACAACTACTATAGTAACACAACAAATTGTGTGTGTGTGTGTGTGTGTGTGTGTGTGTGTGTGTGTGTGTGTGGTGTGTGTGTGGTGTGTGTGTGTGTGGTGTGTCTCAGGTGCAGCAGCAGGGGTCCTTCTATGTCCAGAAGCAGTGCTCTAACCTGCTGGACGAGCTTCCAGAGCTCACAGACGACGTGGAGCCTCACGTGTCCTGGATGAGCGACGCACTCGGTGAGTTCATCCTGATCCAGTTACCTGCCTCAAACAAACTGTATCTCCAGAGGTGGGAAGTAGTGGAGTACAAATACTTGGTTGCTGTACTTAAGTACATGTTTCTGGTATCAGTACTTTACTCCAATACTTTTTCAGATGACTTTTTACTTTGACTTGAGTGAAGAAGTTTAATCAGTACTTCTACTTGAGTACAGGATGTGTGTACTTCTGCCATCTCTGAGTATCTATAAAGGTCTTACCTGTAGATGGGTCGGGGTCTACAGAGTCTTCCTTCTATCTAACCCGTGTCCCATGATCCACATTTCACTAAAGAAACACAGAAATCCCTTAAACTTTGTCAAGACGTTTTATTGTTCTGCAGTTCAGCTTGTTGGAAAACAGGGACTGAAACATATCTATACATTAGGAAAGAAATCAAAGAAACAACTTCAGAAGAAAAACATGTTTACTGTATGTAGTATTTATAATCTTTGTATTTATCAGGTAATACATTCACATTTGTTTTCTTACCTTATTCAACAAAACTCAATATTTAAACTAAGCGGTTTTAAAGAATGAGATGCCGCTGTGCAAACATCAGACACCCAATCCATCCTCCATCCACGCCCTGCTCGTGTCGCTCCTGAAGTAAATACAACTTATCAAACGTAGAATCCCCAAAGTCAGTAGAGATGATGGTTGAACTCCAGCTGAGCCTCGAGCGTCTCTCAGAGGATGTTGTCTCTCAGAGGATGTTGTCTCTCAGAGGATGTTGTCTCTCAGAGGATGTTGTCTCTCAGAGGATGTTGTCTCTCAGAGGATGTTGTCTCTCAGAGGATGTTGTCTCTCAGAGGATGTTGTCTCTCAGAGGATGTTGTCTCTCCGTCTGTCGAGCTCCTCACTCAGACTCCTCACGCTCCTCCCCATCTTCCTCGGGTTCCTCACCCTCTGAGGGAAGATGAACTTCTCAAAGCCCGGATGCTTTCTGCCCGGTTTGAAACTGAACAGCTCGTCCTTCTTGAACTCGTCCACAAACCTGGACACGTCGGCTGTCCTCTTGCAGGATGAAGAAGAGGATGAAGAGGAGGAGGTGTTTGTGAGGCGGTGCAGACAGGAGGACAGGTTCAGAGGGTTTCCTCCCGTGAAGAAGAGTCGGTCCAGATGTTTGGCCTGATCTCCAGCCAGGTGAGCGCTCTGCTCCACCTGCTGAGACGTGAAGCTGCCCTTACCGAACTCTATCCCACCTGAGAGGAGAGAGGAGGTGATGTTCAGTATGTAGTGTCTCTACTTTAAAGAGTCCTCTCCTGCTGATGATCAGGTGTATATCAGTATGTAGTGTCTCTACTTTAAAGAGTCCTCTCCTGTGATGTTCAGGTGTATATCAGTATGTAGTGTCTCTACTTTAAAGAGTCCTCTCCTGCTGATGTCAGGTGTATATCAGTATGTAGTGTCTCTACTTTAAAGAGTCCTCTCCTGCTGATGTTCAGGTGTATATCAGTATGTAGTGTCTCTACTTTAAAGAGTCCTCTCCTGCTGATGTTCAGGTGTATATCAGTATGTAGTGTCTCTACTTTAAAGAGTCCTCTCCTGCTGATGTTCAGGTGTATATCAGTATGTAGTGTCTCTACTTTAAAGAGTCCTCTCCTGCTGATGTTCAGGTGTATATCAGTATGTAGTGTCTCTACTTTAAAGAGTCCTCTCCTGATGATGTTCAGGTGTATATCAGTATGTAGTGTCTCTACTTTAAAGAGTCCTCTCCTGCTGATGTTCAGGTGTATATCAGTATGTAGTGTCTCTACTTTAAAGAGTCCTCTCCTGCTGATGTTCAGGTGTATATCAGTATGTAGTGTCTCTACTTTAAAGAGTCCTCTCCTGCTGATGTTCAGGTGTATATCAGTATGTAGTGTCTCTACTTTAAAGAGTCCTCTCCTGCTGATGTTCAGGTGTATATCAGTATGTAGTGTCTCTACTTTAAAGAGTCCTCTCCTGCTGATGTTCAGGTGTATATCAGTATGTAGTGTCTCTACTTTAAAGAGTCCTCTCCTGCTGATGTTCAGGTGTATATCAGTACGTAGTGTCTCTACTTTAAAGAGTCCTCTCCTGCTGATATTCAGGTGTATATCAGTATGTAGTGTCTCTACTTTAAAGAGTCCTCTCCTGCTGATGTTCAGGTGTATATCAGTATGTAGTGTCTCTACTTTAAAGAGTCCTCTCCTGCTGATGTTCAGGTGTATATCAGTATGTAGTGTCTCTACTTTAAAGAGTCCTCTCTGCTGATGTTCAGGTGTATATCAGTATGTAGTGTCTCTACTTTAAAGAGTCCTCTCCTGCTGATGTTCAGGTGTATATCAGTATGTAGTGTCTCTACTTTAAAGAGTCCTCTCCTGCTGATGTTCAGGTGTATATCAGTATGTAGTGTCTCTACTTTAAAGAGTCCTCTCCTGCTGATGTTCAGGTGTATATCAGTATGTAGTGTCTCTACTTTAAAGAGTGAGCTGACCTTTGAACTCGTTGATCATGAGCTCAGTGAGGAGATCCAGGCTGACGTTCCCTCCCGATGTTCCCTGAAGATTCAGAACTCGGTTCCACTTCATGTCCTGTCTGACTCGCTCCGGGTAGAACCCCTCGATCCCTGAACACAACACGGTAACCATGACAACAACCCGACAACACCCTTTAGTCACACTGAGAACAGAGAAGCTACAAGAGTAGTGCCGTTCACCACCCAAACATTTATAATAAAAAGTACATTTTTGGTCTTATACAATTGTTTTAATTAATAATAATAATAATAATAGTTATAATAAATTACAATTTTGGTTGAATAAAATGTGTTTAATAAATAAACATCACCTCGACACAAACTAATACTCTTTCCACAGCAAAACAAATATACTCTAATTGATCTCAGTAAATCTAATCACAAAAACCACAGGACGCAATAGTGTCTCAGTGGGCGGGGCTTGTTGTCACTGACCAATCAGATGCCTCGTACCTGTGATCAGCTGGTGGCTGCTGTTGAAGAGCTGCAGGTGTTTTCGGCTCCACAGCAGAACCATGTCCGTCCTCCAGAAGTCCGTCATGGCGTCTCCGTCTCCCCTCCTGGATGGCGTCCCGTCGGGCCAGGTGGTTAAGCCCCTCCCACAACACCGCCTTAGTGTAGTTCAACAGGAAGTCCTCCTCCCCGCCCCCCCATGGAGCAGGAGGAGGAGCAGAACCACGGAGCTGCAGCAACAAACATGTCAGAAAGATTCAACAATAATAATAATAATAATAATAATAATACATGACACTTATATAGCGCTTTTCTAAAACAAAAAAAACCAGTTATTTCTGTTATTATTAACAGTAATAACGTAAAATAGCATTAAACAAATTCAAATTAAATAATAAAATAAACAAGAAAATTGAAATAAATCCATAGCACGTATAAATATAAAATAACAAAAGTAATGATGACATTATTACATTTAGGAAAGGCTTGAATATAAGTCTCACTGTGCTGGTTGTTGCTCTGCTGGGCGTCTGTCAGACAGGCTCGGTGGTACCACTCGTGCTCCCTGCAGCGCTCCATCAGGCCACACTGGACCATCTGCCCCCCCCCGCTCCTTACACTGACAGTAAGCGTACGTCCCGTCTGAGCCGCAGTCCGGACCACAGAACCGATCCTGATCCTCATCCTCATCCTGATCTGAGAGGGTCCGAGTCTGAACACAGCTTTCGTGAAACCAGATCCTCGGACACAAGTTACTGCAGCAGCGAACCAGACGCTCTCCTGGTTTCTCTAAAACAACAACAACAACAACAACAAGAACACATCTGGGGTTAACCCTTCATAGGGCACTAACCCTAACCCTAACCCTTCATAGGGCACTAACCCTAACCGTGTCAGGCCTCTGCTGATTCGTCAAATTCCCCAACGGCGCGTTCTGTGGCGTAGAGTGATCTTCGCTGATTGGCTGGGAGAAAACCACATGCTTCTCGACCTCACTGAGTCGGGGGGAGAACGCCATGTTTGGGTAACCCTCCCCCAAATATGGTTCCTCGCCCGATAAAGAAGTTAAAGGCAGAATTTTTGAAGACTTTTATTTTGAAGAAGCTGGAGAACTTTTATTTTGAAGAAGCTGAGGACTTTTATTTTGAAAAGCAGGAGGACTTTTATTTTGAAAGCAGGAGGACTTTTATTTGAAGAAGCTGAGGACTTTTATTTTGAAAAGCAGGAGGACTTTTATTTTGAAAAGCTGGAGGACTTTTATTTTGAAGAAGCTGAGGACTTTCATTTTGAAGAAGCTGAGGACTTTATTTTGAAAAGCAGGAGGACTTTTGATTTGAAGAAGCTGGAGGACTTTTATTTTGAAGAAGCTGGAGGACTTTATTTTGAAGAAGCTGAGGACTTTTATTTTGAAGAAGCTGGAGGACTTTTATTTTGAAGTAGCTGAATTTTCCTGTTGGGTCAAATATTTGTATTTAAAGCTCAATCGTCTTTCAAAAAGGAGAACATAAGAAGGAAAAAGGTTAAAAGACAGAGCGCTGGACATCAGAGAAATCCACAGAAGAAGACAGATAGGATGTAAACACCAAAGGGAACCACAGAAGAAGACAGATAGGATGTAAACACCAAAGGGAACAGCAGAAGAAGACAGACAGGATGTAAACACTAAAGGGAACAGCAGAAGAAGACAGACAGGATGTAAACACTAAAGGGAACAGCAGAAGAAGACAGACAGGATGTGAACACCAAAGGGAACAGCAGAAGAAGACAGACAGGATGTGAACACCAAAGGGAACAGCAGAAGAAGACAGACAGGATGTGAACACTAAAGGAACAGCAGAAGAAGACAGACAGGATGTGAACACTAAAGGGAACAGCAGAAGAAGACAGACAGGATGTGAACACCAAAGGGAACAGCAGAAGAAGACAGACAGGATGTGAACACTAAAGGGAACAGCAGAAGAAGACAGACAGGATGTGAACACTAAAGGGAACAGCAGAAGAAGACAGACAGGAAGTGAAACCTCCTGCTGAGCTCTCACCTTCTCTGCAGTAACAGAAGGGGAATATGTTCCTCTTCTCTCCGTCACTCTGCTCAGCAGCAGCAGCAGCAGCCATGTTGATGTCCTCCTGAGACGGAGGCATCCACACCAGGTCCACCAGTCTGTGAGCGAGGTCTCTCAGCCAGTCCATCTGAGCAGAGGCCTGGGGGGGCAGGTCTGAGGGTCTCTGGTCCACAGAGTCCAGACCACAGGCCGTCACAGCAAACAGAGTCCGTAGGCCGACGTCACAAACTGAGAGACATGTTCAGCAGAGGGGAGAAGTACTTTGATCAGTAGAAGTACTTTGATCAGGTACTTGAGTACAAGTAGAAGTACTTGATCAGGTACTTGAGTACAAGTAGAAGTACTTTGATCAGGTACTTGAGTACAAGTAGAAGTACTTTGATCAGGTACTTGAGTACAAGTAGAAGTACTTTGATCAGGTACTTGAGTACAAGTAGAAGTACTTTGATCAGGTACTTGAGTACAAGGAGAAGTACTTTGATCAGGTACTTGAGTACAAGTAGAAGTACTTTGATCAGGTACTTGAGTACAAGTAGAAGTACTTTGATCAGGTACTTGAGTAAAAGTAGAAGTACAGTATTGACCCGAATATAAACGACTCCTCTTTTCAAGACTCATTTTTGGAAAAATACCTTTTTGACCAAATCTTGTTTTTATGAAGAAAAATAACTTAATTTGAAAATAATGATAACACATCACATATTGTTTTCAAATGTGCCGTCTATTCGTCACATCAGACGTCTTCTCATTCATCACGTCTTCTGCATCGCTGGGTTGTTCCCCCCCCCCCTCCCTCCTCCACATCACGTCTTCTGCATCGCTGGGTCGTTCTATTCGGGTTAATCCGGTACTCAGATCCTGTTCTTGAGTGAAAGGAGGTCTGTAGGATGGACAGAGGTCTGGAGGATGGACAGAGGTCTGGAGGATGGACAGAGGTCTGGAGGATGGACAGAGGTCTGGAGGATGGACAGAGGTCTGGAGGATGGACAGACGTCTGTAGGATGGACAGACGTCTGTAGGATGGACAGAGGTCTGTAGGATGGACAGAGGTCTGTAGGATGGACAGAGGTCTGTAGGATGGACAGAGGTCTGGAGGATGGACAGAGGTCTGGAGGATGGACAGAGGTCTGTAGGATGGACAGAGGTCTGGAGGATGGACAGAGGTCTGTAGGATGGACAGAGGTCTGTAGGATGGACAGAGGTCTGTAGGATGGACAGACGTCTGTAGGATGGACAGAGGTCTGTAGGATGGACAGACGTCTGTAGGATGGACAGAGGTCTGTAGGATGGACAGACGTCTGGAGGATGGACAGACGTCTCCATCATTAGAGCACTGAATAGTTCAAAGAGTCTCACCGTGATGAAGTCCCAGATGTTCAGGAAGTAATCTTTGGCCGTGTTGTTAAACGTCTTGAAGTGAAACAGCGAGACGATGTGATGAAGAGTTCCTCGAGCGTTCTCACTCTTCTCACTGAGAAGCATCTTCATCATTTCCTGAAAAATAGTTTTTATTACTGTGAAAAAGCTTGAAGACTTTTATTCTGAAGGAACTGGAGGACTTTTATCGTAAAACAGCTGAAAGACTTTTACTTTGAAACAACCTGACTTTTTCTTACAAACTGCTCGATGGCTTTTATTTTGAAGAACCTGGAGAACTTTTATTTTCACCTTTCACCTTGCGAAGCTTTCCTCACCTCGTGGAACAGGTGTTCCTTCTGAAACTCTGGTGGAGCTTCAACGAGTCCGTCAAACTTCAGCTCAGGGTTCTGAGGGTTCTGAGGGTTCTGAGGGTTCTGAGGGTTCTGCTTTTCGTTGTTCTGGGTTTTGCTGCTCTGCTCCTTCCTCTCGGTGCTGAGGACGTCTCCACAACACAGGATGTGATGCGGAGTCCCAGAAACCTCAGGGATGAAGTCCTTCAGGCCGAACGCCGCGCTGACAGATTCCTCCGTGAGGTTCGGTATCACTGCACCCAGACTCACCTGAGGGGGAAGGACGCATCAGGACAGGAAACAGGTATTAAGTAAGCATTGCAGACAGGACTCACGGTGCTGCTCTGCTCCTTCATCAGGGAGGAGTATTTGTGAGGGATGTGTCTCTCCACTCGTCCCTCGGTCCTTTCAGGGCCGTCAGGTTGTCGGCGATGATCCGCATCACTAACGTCTTCATACGCTGTCGCAACGACTCGTACGTCTAGGAGAAAATTGTTACTTGCTTGAGTGGTTTTCAATATAACATGTTCCCATAGGCCACTTCAACTGCGAGGATATCTTTCATATCTTTTCAAGGTTTATTGAAAATAAATCACAGCTTTAATGCAGATTATTCCATTCAATTGCATTTCGTCCAGACTTGATATCTTACAACTACAACACTGGATCAAGTGACAAAAACACGACTTGTAATGTTGGGCTATAAAGGAACTACAGCACGGTCACATGACTTCACGTCACCACCGCTAAGCTAAAGGTGGCTAATGTTGGGCTATAAAGGAACTACAGCACGGTCACATGACTTCACGTCACCACCGCTAAGCTAAAGGTGGCTAATGTTGGGCTATAAAGGAACTACAGCACGGTCACATGACTTCACGTCACCACCGCTAAGCTAAAGGTGGCTAATGTTGGGCTATAAAGGAACTACAGCACGGTCACATGACTTCACGTCACCACCGCTAAGCTAAAGGTGGCTAATGTTGGGCTATAAAGGAACTACAGCACGGTCACATGACTTCACGTCACCACCGCTAAGCTAAAGGAGGCTAATGTTGGGCTATAAAGGAACTACAGCACGGTCACATGACTTCACGTCACCACCGCTAAGCTAAACTTCACGTCACCACCGCTAAGCTAAAGGTGGCTAATGTTGGGCTATAAAGAAACTACGTCACCACCGCTAAGCTAAAGGCGGCTAATGTTGGGCTATAAAGGAACTACAGCACGGTCACATGACTTCACGTCTCCACCGCTAAGCTAAAGGTGGCTAATGTTGGGCTATAAAGGAACTACAGCACGGTCACATGACTTCACGTCTCCACCGCTAAGCTAAAGGTGGCTAATGTTGGGCTATAAAGGAACTACAGCACGGTCACATGACTTCAGGTCACCTCCGCTAAGCTAAAGGTGGCTAATGTTGGGCTATAAAGGAACTACAGCACGGTCACATGACTTCACGTCACCACCGCTAAGCTAAAGGTGGCTAATGTTGGGCTATAGAGGAACTACAGCACGGTCACATGACTTCACGTCACCACCGCTAAGCTAAAGGTGGCTAATGTTGGGCTATAAAGGAACTACAGCACGGTCACATGACTTCACGTCACCACCGCTAAGCTAAAGGTGGCTAATGTTGGGCTATAGAGGAACTACAGCACGGTCACATGACTTCACGTCACCACCGCTAAGCTAAAGGTGGCTAATGTTGGGCTATAAAGGAACTACAGCACGGTCACATGACTTCACGTCACCACCGCTAAGCTAAAGGTGGCTAATGTTGGGCTATAAAGGAACTACAGCACGGTCACATGACTTCACGTCACCACCGCTAAGCTAAAGGTGGCTAATGTTGGGCTATAAAGGAACTACAGCACGGTCACATGACTTCACGTCACCACCGCTAAGCTAAAGGAGGCTAATGTTGGGCTATAAAGGAACTACAGCACGGTCACATGACTTCACGTCACCACCGCTAAGCTAAACTTCACGTCACCACCGCTAAGCTAAAGGTGGCTAATGTTGGGCTATAAAGAAACTACAGCACGGTCACATGACTTCACGTCACCACCGCTAAGCTAAAGCGGCTAATGTTGGGCTATAAAGGAACTACAGCACGGTCACATGACTTCACGTCTCCACGCTAAGCTAAAGGTGGCTAATGTTGGGCTATAAAGGAACTACAGCACGGTCACATGACTTCACGTCTCCACCGCTAAGCTAAAGGTGGCTAATGTTGGGCTATAAAGGAACTACAGCACGGTCACATGACTTCAGGTCACCTCCGCTAAGCTAAAGGTGGCTAATGTTGGGCTATAAAGGAACTACAGCACGGTCACATGACTTCACGTCTCCACCGCTAAGCTAAAGGTGGCTAATGTTGGCTATAAAGGAACTACAGCACGGTCACATGACTTCACGTCTCCACCGCTAAGCTAAAGGTGGCTAATGTTGGGCTATAAAGGAACTACAGCACGGTCACATGACTTCAGGTCACCTCCGCTAAGCTAAAGGTGGCTAATGTTGGGCTATAAAGGAACTACAGCACGGTCACATGACTTCACGTCACCACCGCTAAGCTAAAGGTGGCTAATGTTCAGAGTGATGACGTTTAGTCGTCTCATTTAGACCCTTGTTTCCAAGTGGCTCTTGTCATATACCTCTTTGCTGGCAGGATGCTGTAAGGAGAAACTTCCACTGCTTTTATCGGAGGTCCGTGCAGGTTACGAAAATTAACCCGAGCTTGATGAGCGAAGCGAAACGCCCACGTACAAAACTGTATCCTCGCTCAGTAGAATCAGACCTGGACACGGACGGCACCTGAGGAAACAGAGATTAGATCTTAATTGTTCTTTAAAAAGATTAAAACAATTATTACCCGTTATTAAGACGTGTTATTAAGACGTGTTATTAAGACGTGTTATTAAGACGTGTTACCCGGACTTTCCCCCAGCTGAAGGTGTAAGCTGCCGCCTTTTTGGAGTCTTCACTGCAGTACTGAGTCCCTCTGGTCGTCTACAAATACAATATATTATTTACAATTGTAGGTATGCTGCTCCCATTCACAAACAGCTGTGGCATTATGTAAAAAAGTCTTGACGCAGACATGTTGGTCTCATAGGATGTCAAAGAAACGTTTATAGAGTGAGACACTAGGGTTACATTAAATTGGGAACACACCATTTCAAAGACAAACATCATATATAATAACAACAATTCTACATTAAAAAAATAACAAAATAGTAATAATATTTCAGCATTTCCTGACGTGCAGATCCTGCTCCATATTATCCCGTTCTTCGTTAACACCAACGTATATCAACAGAACTGAACTCAATGAACTCAAACTCAAACCACGTTACCAACACGTGAACCCCCCCCCTCTCCTCACCTGGACTTCGTCTCTCCACCGCTTCACCGTTCGCTCGTGCTCCTCGGCGAGTTTCCGGACGTGGATCCTGGCGGTGGTTTTGGACATCGAGAGGCCGAGGCTGTTGGTGACGGAGAAGATTGTGACGGGGCAGCGGTGACGCAGCATCTCCACGCTGAAGGCCGTCTGCAGGAAGCAGGACCTGAGGGAGCTGGTGTAGAGAGGCACTGACAGAAGGAGGCAGATCCTGCGCTCCAACATCTGCTTCACCTCCTCCTCCGTCATCCGCCTGCAAGAAGAGCAATCATCAAACACTGTCAATCAATCAATCAATCAATTCATGTTTATTTATATAGCCCAAAATCACATTCGTCTCAGTGGACTTCAGTTTGTACAGAATATCAATACGACCCCCTCTTTCCTTATACCCTCACACCGTACAAGGAAAAACCTCCAAAGAAACCGCGCAGCTAACGGGGAACAAAGGAAGAGACCTCGAGGAGAGGTTCACTGGTGTTGCAAACATCATGGATAAAAGTCACAGTAAAGCAGGGGGTCAGACTCAAAGCCCGACTTCATTTACTGCGGCCCGCAAGAGCTCTGAAAGAATATAACACGTTATTATACGGTTACATGCCGCTTTACAGAAGCACATTGTCCATAAACTACATGTCCCACAATGCATCTCATTTCGTGACATGGCACTGCAGAGACTTGCAATTATTTGCCCTAGACTTCTGCTTTCAGACGTAGTTAATTATGAAGTTCTTACCCTATCCCATAATAATCCAATGCAGAGGCAATAATGTAATAAAATACATTATTTTATATATACGATATATTTAGTCTTACATTTACAACCAGCCCTTTGAGTGCAACCATAATGCTAATCTGGCCCGCGATGAAACACCCCTGTTAAGTAAAGTATGTCCATAATATCCTTAAAAAGACCCACCGTGGTTTGTTCCCAGGACTGTAGTTGACGGTCAGTTTCTGGATCTTTTTGGCGGGGGGGAACATGGACCGGAGGCAGGCTACAGTCAGAGGAGCCTTACCCTCGGCCCAGGAAGTAGTCTGATCCCAGCTGAAGGCAGACAGGTTCTCAGGGCTGAAGGGCTTCCTGAACGGCCCCTCCAGGTCATTCACCATCTGTTTACGCTTAAATAAAATACATTTAAAATAGACAACAACCTTTCAAACCTATAAAAACAGGTGTCTCCTGTGTGTCCGGTGCAGTACTGCAATTCTGCATTGATTTGGGTCTCTTGAAATGGAACTTGAAATCATAGTTTTTTAAAGAAACCGCTGAATTTTCACAAAACTAATCTTATTAAAAGAGAAAAAAAAGGTGTTCACAAGTCAAATCTCTAGTACTTTTTTCATAAATCAGATTCATTAGATCAGAATTCTGAGATTGAAGTCAGAACTCCAAAAAAGATTGGCTTCTTTTTCACTGCCCTTTTGGTCTTATTCCCCCCAAAATCGAATCTGGCCGTAATCCTCTTCTGTAGAACGGTGATTTCTTGATGGTGAAACCCTGTTGTTTAAAGCAATGTAAGAACCTGATGTTCACAGTCCCTGTCACTTTCACCTGTTTTAATAAATACATTTTATAATCTCGTCTCACCTCGTTTGAAATGATTTTCCCGCACACTTTGATGAGAGCCTCTCTGAAGCCGGACTCCTGCAGCAGGCGGTTCAGAGCGGAGCTGAAGTTCCTCCTCCTCAGGAACCCACTCACCTGAGCACAGGTGGTACCACACTGTGAACATACTCAATATCAAGTGAAAGTACTGCATCGAGAATGGTACTTAAGTAGAAGTATTTAATTACACCTAGGAAAATGTACTTGAGGTATAAGGAGTAAAAGTACTAATTGCAGGGAAAAAATTAAAAGAATATTTCTATATTTTTAAATAAATCTTCTCATTTAAGAAGCTGTGGAATATATTTTAACAAAACATTTATTTTCTTTTCTGCTAACCCACTCATTATTTTAGTTACTTAGATATAATGTTGGATAGTTTGATCTATACCTAATAATCATATTTTTTAAGTTCTTCCTAATCATTGTTGTCAAAATATAAATGTATAAAAGTAAAAACATCTGTTATAACACAATACAGTAGAGTATAAAGTACAACATTGGCTCCCAAAAAGTAGAAGTATTCGTGTTATAAAATGAAAATACTGGGGTAAAGCACAAGTACCTCAAATGTGTACTCAACTACAGTAGGCTACAGTAATTTCACAAACATATATTAAATGACAGAATTGTGTTTATTGATGTATTAATATCTTCCTCACAGCTGGTAAAGCTGGAGCTCATTTTAATTTACTGACAGAATGTAGGCACTGCTGCTGGATATAAGCACCTATAATTACATGTAATCTTAATTATTAATTATTTTAACCACTGTACCTGGGACACCGGCCCTCGGCGGAGGCGTCTGGCCGGCGGAGGTCTGCAGGATCCGGGCTCCATGTCCCGGGTCGCATAGTCGTGCTCGTTCATCTGAGTTTTGAGTCTTTTCTTGAGCTTCTTCAGAGGCGGCGGTTCCCCCGGAATACAGGAGGCAGGCCGGGTAGAAGGAGCCGCACAAGAGGGGGGGTTTGGGTCCACAAAAACACGCCTTTTACCGTTTTTCTTAGTTTTCTGGTACACCTGACGGACACAGGAGAAACATAGAAACGCCTCACGGGGGTTTAAACCCGGGAAGAGTTTCTCTGCGCTCTTTAAATCGATTAATGTCAATAAAGACTTCCTTTTATACCCTTTGGCTTGTCTCTCTATGGACTTTCGCAGTGACTGCACCGGAGCTCCATGCTAGCTACCGTTACTTTACACGGTACTCTAACGTTTAACGACCCCTATCTTTGTCTAAGAGCAAAGTGAGACGAAAAAAACCCGCCGGGTTGAAATGGAAACGTATAAATGACAGTTCAGGCGGGTTTTGATAGAAGTGTAGTAGTTGTAAAGTAAATAAACTTAACTTATTCAGGTGAAGTAAAGTTTGTGTAGAATCGAAGATGGCGCCGGCTTTACGCAGTGAGCTCAGTGCTGCCGCCGGCGGCCTGGAGAGAACTACAACAATAGAGATTTCCTTTTTTTTTAAGTCATACTTTTTATACGTTTTAAATTATTACATTTGTTCTGTGTTTAAGTATTTATGTGTAAGTTTTGAAAAAAATTTTGCTTAGTTTTTCTCTCTATTACACCATGTTTTTTACACAGATGGTGGCCTGCGTTTTTAAAACTGAGCTCATGTAATCCAACTACTATCTTAATGTTTAATGTGACTCCAGTCATACCTGTAGTTTTATACAGATGATAATGATTCAAAGTAATACATAGATTTGGTGAACTGTGAATCATCATCACTAATTATTCCTTCAACTTCTCATAATACATATTTTCACTTTTATCTTTTAGGAAAGTTACCAGATGCAGTGAATTTCTGGCTTGGAGAAGCGAGCGCCGTAACGTCCTGTAAGACCTGAACACAACACCCCACTTTAGGTATAGCTTAACATATACATAAGTATGGAAAAAATATATATAAATGTGTGTATTTTGAATTCTATTTTCAGTGCACAAAGATCACTATGAGAATCTGTACTGTGTGATTTCTGGAGAGAAAAACTTCATCTTGCTGCCGCCCACAGACCGACCCTTCATCCCCTATGGTAACCATAGTAACCCCCTCCAAGTTTAATAACCACTGTGTACAACCTACAGTAACCATAGTAACTGTGGTCTCTATCAGGGATGTACCAGCCGGCTGTTTACCATCAGCGGGACGACGGGGAGTTCGAGGTCGTCGATCAAAGCGACTCTGAGAAGGTGCGTTCAGGTGTCTGTAAATATCACGACTTTCTGTACTTCTTGCACTATTTCTTTATTCGTATTTTTAATTCTATTATATATGTTGCATTGTTGGAGGAGCTCGGGTCAGAAGAACGTGGGTTTAAACCCGGGGGGGGGGTTTCTCTGCCGCTACCGTTACTCTACGGTACTTTAACGTTTAACGACCCCTATCTTTGTCTACGAGCAAAGTGAGAGAAGACAACACACCGGGTTGAAGTGGAAATGTATAATATATATATTTTAAGTCTTTAGGAGATTTTTATTTTAGAATATGTCAAAAATAACTGTAACTATATCATATATTTTGAAAGGACTTAAAAAGCGTTTTTCAAGAGTAAAGATTTGTATATATTCTTTAATTGGGACTGACAGTTCAGGCGGGTTTTGGTGGAAGTATAGTTGTTGTAAAGTCAATAAACGTAACTCTCAGGTCCCGTGGATCCCTCTGGACCCTCTGGACCCGGACCTGGACCGGTTCCCTCAGTACGGCAGCGCTCAGCCGGTCCGCTGCAGCGTGAAGGCGGGAGAGATGCTGTTCCTGCCGTCCCTCTGGTTCCACCATGTTCAACAGTCCCACGGCTGCATCGCAGGTACGCACTGACCCTGAACGCACCACACGCAGGTACGCACTGACCCTGAACGCACCACACGCAGGTACGCACTGACCCTGAACGCACCACAGGACTCTAGACCTGCATTCTTTCTATTAAGGTTCAAGGTTAGTTTATTTGTATAGTCACCTATTGTGCCAAATCCTCTTCTTCATGTCTCTTCTTCATCAACATGTGTCCCCTCTTCTTCATGTCTCTTCTACATCAACATGTGTCCCCTCTTCTTCATGTCTCTTCTTCATCAACATGTGTCCCCTCTTCATCATGTCTCTTCTTCATCAACATGTGTCCCCTCTTCTTCATGTCTCTTCTTCATCAACATGTGTCCCCTCTTCTTCATGTCTCTTCTACATCAACATGTGTCCCCTCTTCTTCATGTCTCTTCTTCATCAACATGTGTCCCCTCTTCTTCATGTCTCTTCTTCATCAACATGTGTCCCTCTTCTCATGTCTCTTCTTCATCAACATGTGTCCCCTCTTCTTCATGTCTCTTCTACATCAACATGTGTCCCCTCTTCTTCATGTCTCTTCTACATCAACATGTGTCCCCTCTTCTTCATGTCTCTTCTTCATCAACATGTGTCCCCTCTTCTTCATGTCTCTTCTTCATCAACATGTGTCCCCTCTTCTTCATGTCTCTTCTTCATCAACATGTGTCCCCTCTTCTTCATGTCTCTTCTTCATCAACATGTGTCCCCTCGTGGGGAGGGGCTCCTTATTTTCATCTAAAGTAACAGAGAATCAGCACTTTGGAAACAGGGCTGAAACAGAGGGGATTATGGGTAATGCTGCAATGATCTGTTTGGTGTTTCAGCCAATCAGAGACAGGCTCTGTATATATCTGAGACCTGTGATATATTGATGAAGAGGAGTATAATAGGGGACCTTTAAAGTATTATCGTCTCGTAAGACACAGAGACATTTAACACATAATCATTTTCAAAAACAAAAAAGCCATTTAATCAAACCGATAAAATAATGTTTAATTAGTCTGAACTTCAATATATCGATGAAACTTTATTTATACAGCCTGATATCACACATTGCACATGTGTCTCTGGGTCTTCACAGCGTGTCTCTGGGGTCCTCACAGCGTGTCTCTGGGGTCTTCACAGCGTTACTCTGGGGTCTTCACAGCGTGTCTCTGGGTCTTCACAGCGTGTCTCTGGGGTCTTCACAGCGTGTCTCTGGGGTCTTCACAGCGTGTCTCTGGGGTCTTCACAGCGTGTCTCTGGGGTCTTCACAGCGTGTCTCTGGGGTCTTCACAGCGTGTCTCTGGGGTCTTCACAGCGTGTCTCTGGGGTCTTCACAGCGTGTCTCTGGGGTCTTCACAGCGTGTCTCTGGGGTCCTCACAGCGTGTCTCTGGGGTCTTCACAGCGTTACTCTGGGTCTTCACAGCGTGTCTCTGGGGTCTTCACAGCGTGTCTCTGGGTCTTCACAGCGTGTCTCTGGGGTCTTCACAGCGTGTCTTCACAGCGTGTCTCTGGGGTCTTCACAGCGTGTCTCTTGGGGTCTTCACAGCGTGTCTCTGGGGTCTTCACAGCGTGTCTCTGGGGTCTTCACAGCGTGTCTCTGGGTCTTCACAGCGTGTCTTCACAGCGTGTCTCTGGGTCTTCACAGCGTGTCTCTGGGGTCTTCACAGCGTGTCTCTGGGGTCTTCACAGCGTGTCTCTGGGGTCTTCACAGCGTGTCTTCACAGCGTGTCTCTGGGGTCTTCACAGCGTGTCTCTGGGGTCTTCACAGCGTGTCTCTGGGTCCTCACAGCGTGTCTCTGGGTCTTCACAGCGTTACTCTGGGGTCTTCACAGCGTGTCTCTGGGGTCTTCACAGCGTGTCTCTGGGGTCTTCACAGCGTGTCTCTGGGGTCTTCACAGCGTGTCTTCACAGCGTGTCTCTGGGGTCTTCACAGCGTGTCTCTGGGGTCTTCACAGCGTGTCTCTGGGGTCTTCACAGCGTGTCTCTGGGTCTTCACAGCGTGTCTCTGGGGTCTTCACAGCGTGTCTTCACAGCGTGTCTCTGGGGTCTTCACAGCGTGTCTCTGGGGTCTTCACAGCGTGTCTCTGGGGTCTTCACAGCGTGTCTCTGGGGTCTTCACAGCGTGTCTCTGGGGTCTTCACAGCGTGTCTCTGGGGTCTTCACAGCGTGTCTCTGGGTCTTCACAGCGTGTCTCTGGGGTCTTCACAGCGTGTCTCTGGGGTCTTCACAGTGTGTTTCTTCTCCTCTGCAGTGAACTTCTGGTACGACATGGAGTACGACATCAAGTACAATTACTTCCAACTGCTGGAGACGCTGTCCAAGGACTCTCAAGGACTCTCAAGGACTCTCAAGGACTCGGGGTCAACGTGACGTCACGTTAGCTGCACCATGAAGCACTGAAATAATGTTCTGTTTAAAATTATCAAGACGTCTTTAGATTTAAAATGTGAATGATATTAAAACTCAAAACATGAATCAACTTCTTTGTTATTGTGGTTTGTTCAAAAAGAATCCAGACGAAATAAATCCACTGAGAAATCATAAAAAAAGACTTCATATCTTTTTGGAAATTCTTCATGTTTTAACAAATAGTACTTTTATCTGGTTTAAAGCCGAACTCCAGCATTATTCAAACTTAGCATAAAAATGCAAACTGTGCTTTGAATGGAAACAAATGTAAAAAAATAAGCTCACTCTGAACCAATGGAAGCATTATACTTCATGTTGGTTTTCCCCAAATGCATCTTGGGAACTGTAGTTCTAAACTTAGAGCATGATTATCCACCTTATTGAAGTAAGAAATAATAGTAAGTGAAATTCAGTAGTTTGATTATTTTCTTTGGGAAGATATAAATAGTTGTTTGTATTTTAAAGGGGACCTATCATACAAAATGCACCTTTTTATGTCTTTTATACATGAAGATGTGTCCCCAGTGGTCCCCGGTGTATCCCCAGTGTGTCCCCGGTGTCCCGGTGTGTCCCCGATGTGTCCCCAGTGTGTCCCCGGTGTGTCCCCGTGTGTCCCCGGTGTATCCCCGGTGTGTCCCCGGTGTGTCCCGGTGTGTCCCCGGTGTGTCCCCGGTGTGTCCCCGGTGTATCCCCGGTGTGTCCCCGGTGTGTCCCGGTGTGTCCCCGTGTATCCCCGGTGTGTCCCCGGTGTGTCCCCGGTGTGTCCCGGTGTGTCCCGGTGTGTCCCCGGTGTGTCCCCGGTGTGTCCCGGTGTGTCCCCGGTGTGTCCCCGGTGTGTCCCCGGTGGTATCCCCGGTGTGTCCCGGTGTGTCCCCGGTGTGTCAGGGAACTCACGCAGCATCAGGAAATAAAACCCTCTCCTTTTCCTCCGTACCCAAATCTCTAAAAACGGGGGAACAACGGAGCTGATCCAGATTTGCGTCCGATATGACGTAATATCTGAAATGTGGACCACGGCCCTATCAGAAACGTTGCTATCAGAAACAATGCCCGACTGTTTTGGACGTAATATGGTCGGTGTTTACATTAGCATGGCTAACACTCAGAGCTAACCTGTACTGGAGAGCATGTGTGTGAAGAAGCAGGAAATAAAAAGGAACTCACCTTGTGGTATAACCGGCAAGAGAGAAAGCTTTGAGCTCCAGACTGTTTCAGAGACAATCCTTGATGATCCATGATATGGAGTTTCATCACGGCAGCATTTAGTTTAGACAGTAGCTGCCGGGTCCCCCATGAGCTCAGACCCCTCCTTTTTTTTTTTAAAGCTTTATACCAAATCATCACTTTAGAAACAGGAAGTGAAATAGAGGGATATGAGGCATGGCTAGAATGACCTGTTTGGTGTTTGGAGCAAAACACTCATAGACATGTTTTTATATATTTGTATATATCTGAGACCTATGCTATTGGCTAAAGATAGCCTGATAGGTGACCTTTAAAATCTGAACACAAGGAAGACTTAGAATATTCCTCCTAATGGGGGGTGCGCTGAAATAAAAACACGAGTCAAGATTTGAACCCAAACAAAGAGCGATGAGAAAGCACTTTATTAAAACAAAACATCTTAACAAAAACAGCCGGACCGACAGAAAACCACATGTCTTAAAAAAAACTAAAATCTCTGAAGGTCAAAGGCCGTTTGTTTTCTTTCTCCCCCGATATTATTTTTTGTATATATACACATTTTATATATATAATTCTACAGTCTCTAGTATTGCAGCGTCTCCGAGACTCAAGGCCACGTTTCCTCTTTTCCCTTCGACTAAATAACAAGAAGAAGAACATCGTCCGTCCCGCTGAAGACGAGTCTCTCAGACGAGTCTCTCAGACGAGTCTCTCAGACGAGTCTCTCAGACGAGTCTCTCAGACGAGTCTCTCAGCCGCCGGTTCACACACAGACGTAATAACTCTTTATGTACAAATGTAACACAGGTGCAGATAAAACTGGATTCCTCTTCGCTCCAAACGTGGCGCCCTGAAGCTCCGCCCCCTCACTCATTTATCCGTAAATAATGTCGAAAATACTAAAAAAATCACTTTTTAAAAATGACGTCTTCAAATGTTTTGATTTGTCCAAAGACATGAACTTAGTGATGGGTCCATCTGGACCCCCTCAGAACTCAGTGATGGGTTCATCTGGACCCCTCAGAACAGAACTCAGTGATGGGTTCATCTGGACCCCCTCAGAACTTAGTGATGGGTTCATCTGGACCCCCTCAGAACTTAGTGATGGGTTCATCTGGACCCCCTCAGAACTTAGTGATGGGTTCATCTGGACCCCCTCAGAACTTAGCAGTGATGGGTTCATCTGGACCCCCTCAGAACTTAGTGATGGGTTCATCTGGACCCCCTCAGAACTTAGTGATGGGTTCATCTGGACCCCTCAGAACTTAGTGATGGGTTCATCTGGACCCCCTCAGAACAGAACTTAGTGATATGATATTGATATGAACTCATGATGATGGAGAGTCTTATTGACATGAGGAAAATATAGTGAGGATGATTTTAGTATTAATCAGAAGCGAGTTGAACTTGCTCTAAGTATCAGCTGATCTTCAGGTTTTAACCTCAGCAGCAGAAGGAGAAGAAGTCATGACCGAGACCCCTCCTCACTAACGAGCTGCTGTTAACGAGATAAACAATTAGAGCTACACCTTAATGGATGCTGTGAGGAGGGGAGGAGCAGCAGGGGGCGCCGCTCTGACCGCATGAAGCAACTCAGGTCGACGTGACCTCCAAACTCATGAAGGTTAAAGTTTGCTTACTTTTAAAATAGTTCTTATTTATTTTTTTAAACACTTCAATTGTTGCACACAGACGTGTCCAAAGGTCTGACCTGCTGTTGCATCATGGGAGCTGGAGTTCATGTCAGCATCAGTGACCTGTTTCTCACACACACACACACACACCAACACACACACACACACACACTCTCAGTCTCGGTCGTCGTGGTGACGGCAGCTCCTGTAGATCGGCACGTTGATGCACGTTGATGCTGTGGAACGCCGGCACCCAGCGGTTGTCATGGAGACCCACGTTGCAGCCCAGCGCGTCCCTGCGGGCGCCATGGCAACATATCCAGTGCCCGGGCCCGTAGGGCAGCGCCTGGCAGTACGGCTTGTGATGCCAGCGGCACAACGACACGTCGCCGCGCACGTACCGTCTCTTGCACTGCTTGCAGGGGTCGTCGCGGTAACGAGGGTCCGAAACCCAGAGCGAGTCGGCGGGCCGGACGCCGTAGTCCTCGATGATGAACCTGAAGTAGTTGCAGGAGCACTTGAGCGCGGCGAGGCTCTGCGTGGGCAGCAGGCTGAAGATCTTCAGCAGGATGTGGTGCGGCAGGACGTCCAGGAAGGGCTGCGGCTCCAACAGCTGCTGCAGACGCTGACGCATCAACAGGAAGTCCTGCGACGCAGAGGGGCGCCGCACCAGAGGAACCACGGCAACAGGCTCCTCCCCCTGATGCCTGTCAGCCTTCCTCCTCCTCCTCCTCTTCTCTGATTGGCTGCCAGAGTCACAGGGAGCAGGAGGGGGCTGAGCTCCAGGTCAAAAGACATTCTGTGGCGGCGAGGGGGGCGGGGCTCTGAGGAAAGAGGGGGGAGGGGGCTCTGAGGAAAGAGGGGGGCGGGACAAAAACAACAAACCGGGCTGAGGCTCCTCCCCCTCGGTGAGTGAGAGGGGAAGGGCTTCTGTCTGAGTGACAGTGACAGGGGTCAGTGTTTCTTCTCCCACCTCCACCTCACCTGAGGGGGGCGGAGCTGCTGGTGTTTCTGTGCAGCTGATTGGCTCGCTGTCATCACTCTGAGCTCCCAGCAGTGATGATGATGATGATGATGATGTCATCGCTGATGGAGATGACGGGCAGGGGCTCTGATCTGAGGCGGGGCTCTGATCTGAGGCAGCGAGCAGCACTCTTCCCACCGCCCTTCTCAGGCTGTTGCTCCTCGACAGATCGCCCTCCGTCCTACTCTTCAGACACTCTGACTCCAGCTTGGCCACCATGTCCGACACCCTGACGCTCTCTGGCTCCTCCCCCTTGACCTCTAACCCCTCGGGAGGCAGAGCTCTGGACAGCGTGATGGAGGTGGAGCTCCTCTGGAGGGTCAGCAGAGGTTTGGAGTCGGGCTGCTGCTCGCTGGCTAACTGCTCCATGAACGCCACGATCTCCACGACCGACACCTTCTGCTCCTCGTCCTCCGGCGGCGCCTCGTTGGCACACGGGCCGCCGCCTGAATGCAGCGTTGACACCGCTCTCAGTGGAGATGGACTGAGGACGTGTTGCTGTGTCTCCTGGTCTCCGGGCTTTGCGTCCTGCTGGAGGTTCTGGTTGTTCCCCGACCTGCGGCGCCTCTTAGCGTTACAGTTCTCCTCCCAGCTCCCCTTCGCCTTCACCCCTCGCAACATTCCCGACATCACCGCTGTGTTCGTGCAGACTTCAGGCGTCCGCTCCTGGTTCTCTGAGCCGCCGGTTGAGGTGCGTTCACTGCCTTCAGCGCTGTCCGTTTGCACTTTGTCTGAAGCGAAGATGGCGATCTTTTCCCGGACGTGTCCAGGCTTGATGACGGTCAAGATGTCCAGCGGGGCGTCTGCTTCCTCCGTGGTGGTTTGGTAGAATCTGATCCCGTTGTTCTCGCATCCCGCCACGCTGCTGCTGATGTTGTTGTTGTTGGTGGCGTTGCTGCAGCGCATGGTGTTGGTGGAGATGACGCTGAACGGGAGGCGGCTGATGTTGTTGTTGTTGGCATTGTTGCGACTGCAGGTCCTCATCAGCGCCCCTGCTGGTTCACAAACGGGCTGCTCCGCTGCGACGTCTGAACCCTGGACGCATCCAAACGCAACTCTGAGCGCATGATCTTCTGATACGACTTCAGGTGCATGATGGTCCTGAAAGACAAGCAGGGAGAGGACGTTTAGAGACAAGAACAATAAAACATGTGAAAGACATTCAAAGACTTTACTGTCAACGCCTACATCGAACTAAACATGAAGTGAACAAACTGGACCCATTCAAAATAAACCATAGAGGGAACTTTAATAAATCCAAACAAGCTGAAGATATTTAAAGTGAATAATCATTGAAGTCTCTCCTGACAGACAGACACTCAGAAGAAGAATAAACAAAGTTAAAAACAGCTCGGGCCTTTCAAGGACACATTTCTCTCTGCATGTGATCACACTGATCCCTCCGTCTCTCTCCTTCATCATGGAGAGAGGATCCCTTATAAGCTCAGGTTCTTCAGACACTAAGTGAGTCTCTGCAACACGCCTGCAGCCTCAGGTTCTTCAGACACTAAGTGAGTCTCTGCAACACGCCTGCAGACTCAGGTTCTTCAGACACTAAGTGAGTCTCTGCAACACGCCTGCAGCTCAGGTTCTTCAGACACTAAGTGAGTCTCTGCAACACGCCTGCAGCCTCAGGTTCTTCAGACACTAAGTGAGTCTCTGCAACACGCCTGCAGACTCAGGTTCTTCAGACACTAAGTGAGTCTCTGCAACACGCCTGCAGACTCAGGTTCTTCAGACACTAAGTGAGTCTCTGCAACACGCCTGCAGCCTCAGGTTCTTCAGACACTAAGTGAGTCTCTGCAACACGCCTGCAGACTCAGGTTCTTCAGACACTAACTGAGTCTCTGCAACACGCCTGCAGCCTCAGGTTCTTCAGACACTAAGTGAGTCTCTGCAACACGCCTGCAGCCTCAGGTTCTTCAGACACTAAGTGAGTCTCTGCAACACGCCTGCAGACTCAGGTTCTTCAGACACTAAGTGAGTCTCTGCAACACGCCTGCAGCTCAGGTTCTTCAGACACTAAGTGAGTCTCTGCAACACGCCTGCAGCTCAGGTTCTTCAGACACTAAGTGAGTCTCTGCAACACGCCTGCAGACTCAGGTTCTTCAGACACTAAGTGAGTCTCTGCAACACGCCTGCAGCCTCAGGTTCTTCAGACACTAAGTGAGTCTCTGCAACACGCCTGCAGACTCAGGTTCTTCAGACACTAAGTGAGTCTCTGCAACACGCCTGCAGCCTCAGGTTCTTCAGACACTAAGTGAGTCTCTGCAACACGCCTGCAGCCTCAGGTTCTTCAGACACTAAGTGAGTCTCTGCAACACGCCTGCAGACTCAGGTTCTTCAGACACTAAGTGAGTCTCTGCAACACGCCTGCAGACTCAGGTTCTTCAGACACTAAGTGAGTCTCTGCAACACGCCTGCAGACTCAGGTTCTTCAGACACTAAGTGAGTCTCTGCAAACACGCCTGCAGCCTCAGGTTCTTCAGACACTAAGTGAGTCTCTGCAACAACACGCCTGCAGACTCAGTTCTTCAGACACTAAGTGAGTCTCTGCAACACGCCTGCAGACTCAGGTTCTTCAGACACTAAGTGAGTCTCTGCACACGCCTGCAGACTCAGGTTCTTCAGACACTAAGGAGTCTCTGCAACACGCCTGCAGCCTCAGGTTCTTCAGACACTAAGTGAGTCTCTGCAACACGCCTGCAGCCTCAGGTTCTTCAGACACTAAGTGAGTCTCTGCAACACGCCTGCAGACTCAGGTTCTTCAGACACTAACTGAGTCTCTGCAAACACGCCTGCAGCCTCAGGTTCTTCAGACACTAAGTGAGTCTCTGCAACACGCCTGCAGCCTCAGGTTCTTCAGACACTAAGTGAGTCTCTGCAACACGCCTGCAGACTCAGGTTCTTCAGACACTAAGTGAGTCTCTGCAACACGCCTGCAGACTCAGGTTCTTCAGACACTAAGTGAGTCTCTGCAACACGCCTGCAGACTCAGGTTCTTCAGACACTAAGTGAGTCTCTGCAACACGCCTGCAGACTCAGGTTCTTCAGACACTAAGTGAGTCTCTGCAACACGCCTGCAGCCTCAGGTTCTTCAGACACTAATGAGTCTCTGCACACGCCTGCAGCCTCAGTTCTTCAGACACTAAGTGAGTCTCTGCAACACGCCTGCAGCCTCAGGTTCTTCAGACACTAAGTGAGTCTCTGCAACACGCCTGCAGCCTCAGGTTCTTCAGACACTAACTGAGTCTCTGCAACACGCCTGCAGCCTCAGGTTCTTCAGACACTAAGTGAGTCTCTGCAACACGCCTGCAGACTCAGGTTCTTCAGACACTAAGTGAGTCTCTGCAACACGCCTGCAGACTCAGGTTTCAGACACTAACTGAGTCTCTGCAACACGCCTGCAGCCTCAGGTTCTTCAGACACTAAGTGAGTCTCTGCAACACGCCTGCAGACTCAGGTTCTTCAGACACTAAGTGAGTCTCTGCAACACGCCTGCAGCCTCAGGTTTCTTCAGACACTAAGTGAGTCTCTGCAACACGCCTGCCGCCTCAGGTTCTTCAGACACTAAGTGAGTCTCTGCAACACGCCTGCAGCCTCAGGTTCTTCAGACACTAACTGAGTCTCTGCAACACGCCTGCAGACTCAGTTCTTCAGACACTAAGTGAGTCTCTGCAACACGCCTGCAGCCTCGGTTCTTCAGACACTAACTGAGTCTCTGCAACACGCCTGCAGACTCAGGTTCTTCAGACACTAATGAGTCTCTGCAACACGCCTGCAGACTCAGTTTATCAGACACTAAGTGAGTCTGCAACAACGCCTGCAGCCTCAGGTTCTTCAGACACTAAGTGAGTCTTGCAACACGCCTGCAGCCTCAGGTTCTTCAGACACTAAGTGAGTCTCTGCAACACGCCTGCAGCCTCAGGTTCTTCAGACACTAAGTGAGTCTCTGCAACACGCCTGCAGCCTCAGGTTCTCAGACACTAAGTGAGTCTCTGCAACACGCCTGCAGCCTCAGGTTCTTCAGACACTAAGTGAGTCTCTGCAACACGCCTGCAGCCTCAGGTTCTTCAGACACTAAGTGAGTCTCTGCAACACGCCTGCAGCCTCGGGTTCTTCAGACACTAAGTGAGTCTCTGCAACACGCCTGCAGACTCAGGTTCTTCAGACACTAAGAGTCTCTGCAACACGCCTGCAGCCTCAGGTTCTTCAGACACTAAGTGAGTCTCTGCAACACGCCTGCAGACTCAGGTTCTTCAGACACTAAGTGAGTCTCTGCAACACGCCTGCAGACTCAGGTTCTTCAGACACTAAGTGAGTCTCTGCAACACGCCTGCAGACTCAGGTTCTTCAGACACTAAGGAGTCTCTGCAACACGCCTGCAGACTCAGGTTCTTCAGACACTAAGTGAGTCCTCTGCAACACGCCTGCAGGACTCAGGTTCTTCAGACACTAAGTGAGTCTCTGCAACACGCCTGCAGACTCAGGTTCTCAGACACTAAGTGAGTCTCTGCAACACGCCTGCAGACTCAGGTTCTTCAGACACTAAGTGATCTCTGCAACACGCCTGCAGACCAGGTTCTTCAGACACTAAGTGAGTCTCTGCAACACGCCTGCAGCCTCAGGTTCTTCAGACACTAAGTGAGTCTCTGCAACACGCCTGCAGCCTCAGGTCTTC
>JAAOOA010003005.1:2500-24090 GCA_012861695.1 Trematomus loennbergii | reverse complement strand
ACACTAAAGAGTGACGCACACAGCTGGGAGACCAGGGGACACTAAAGAGTGACGCACACAGCTGGGAGACTAGGGGACACTAAAGAGTGACGCACACAGCTGGAGACCAGGGGACACTAAAGAGTGACGCACACAGCTGGAGACCAGGGGACACTAAAGAGTGACGCACCACAGCTGGAGACCAGGGGGACACTAAAGAGTGACGCACACCAGCTGGGAGACCAGGGGACACTAAAGAGTGACGCACACAGCTGGGAGACTAGGGGACACTAAAGAGTGACGCACACAGCTGGAGACCAGGGGACACTAAAGAGTGACGCACACAGCTGGAGACCAGGGGACACTAAAGAGTGACGCACACAGCTGGGAGACCAGGGGACACTAAAGAGTGACGCACACAGCTGGAGACCAGGGGACACTAAAGAGTGACGCACACAGATGGGAGACCAGGGGACACTAAAGAGTGAAGCACACAGATGGGAGACCAGGGGGACACTAAAGAGTGACGCACACAGCTGGAGACCAGGGACACTAAAGAGTGACGCACACAGCGGGAGACCAGGGGACACTAAAGAGTGACGCACACAGCTGGAGACCAGGGGACACTAAAGAGTGAAGCACACAGATGGGAGACCAGGGGGACACTAAAGAGTGACGCACACAGCTGGAGACCAGGGGACACTAAAGAGTGACGCACACAGCTGGGAGACCAGGGGACACTAAAGAGTGACGCACACAGCTGGGAGACCAGGGGACACTAAAGAGTGACGCACACAGCTGGAGACCAGGGGACACTAAAGAGTGACGCACACAGCCGGAGACCAGGGGACACTAAAGAGTGACGCACACAGCTGGGAGACCAGGGGACACTAAAGAGTGACGCACACAGCTGGGAGATCAGGGACACTAAAGAGTGACGCACACAGCTGGAGACCAGGGGACACTAAAGAGTGACGCACACAGCTGGGAGACCAGGGGACACTAAAGAGTGACGCACACAGCTGGGAGACCAGGGGACACTAAAGAGTGACGCACACAGCTGGGAGACCAGGGGACACTAAAGAGTGACGCACACAGCTGGGAGACCAGGGGACACTAAAGAGTGACGCACACAGCTGGGAGACCAGGGGACACTAAAGAGTGACGCACACAGCTGGGAGACCAGGGGACACTAAAGAGTGACGCACACAGCTGGAGACCAGGGGACACTAAAGAGTGACGCACACAGCTGGGAGACCAGGGGACACTAAAGATGACGCACACTGCTGGGAGACCAGGGGACACTAAAGAGTGACGCACACTGCTGGGAGACCAGGGGACACTAAAGAGAGACGCACACAGCTGGAGACCAGGGGACACTAAAGAGAGCGCACACAGCTGGAGACCAGGGGACACTAAAGAGAGACGCACACAGCTGGAGACCAGGGCACTAAAGAGTGACGCACACAGCTGGAGACCAGGGGACACTAAAGAGTGACGCACACAGCTGGGGACCAGGGGACACTAAAGAGTGACGCACACAGCTGGAGACCAGGGGACACTAAAGAGTGACGCACACAGCTGGAGACCAGGGGACACTAAAGCGTGACGCACACAGCTGGAGACCAGGGACACTAAAAGTGACGCACACAGCTGGGAGACCAGGGGACACTAAAGAGTGACGCACACAGCTGGGAGACCAGGGGACACTAAAGAGTGACGCACACAGCTGGGAGCCAGGGACACTAAAGAGTGACGCACACAGCTGGAGACCAGGGGACACTAAAGAGTGACTCACACAGCTGGAGACCAGGGACACTAAAGAGTGACGCACACAGCTGGAGGACCAGGGGGACACTAAAGAGTGACGCACACAGCTGGAGGACCAGGGGACACTAAGAGTGACGCACACAGCTGGAGACCAGGGGACACTAAAGAGTGACGCACACAGCTGGAGACCAGGGGACACTAAAGAGTGACGCACACAGCTGGAGACCAGGGGACACTAAAGAGTGACGCACACAGCTGGGAGACCAGGGGACACTAAAGTGACGCACACAGCTGGGAGACCAGGGGACACTAAAGAGTGACGCACACAGCTGGAGACCAGGGGACACTAAAGAGTGACGCACACAGCTGGAGACCAGGGGACACTAAGAGTGACGCACACAGCTGGAGACCAGGGGACACTAAAGAGTGACGCACACAGCTGGGAGACCAGGGGACACTAAAGAGTGACGCACACAGCTGGGAGACCAGGGGACACTAAAGAGTGACGCACACAGCTGGAGACCAGGGGACACTAAAGAGTGACGCACACAGCTGGGAGACCAGGGGACACTAAAGAGTGACGCACACAGCTGGAGACCAGGGGACACTAAAGAGTGACGCACACAGATGGAGACCAGGGGACACTAAAGAGTGACGCACACAGATGGGAGACCAGGGGACACTAAAGAGTGACGCACACAGATGGAGACCAGGGGGACACTAAAGAGTGACGCACACAGCTGGGAGACCAGGGGACACTAAAGAGTGACGCACACAGCTGGAGACCAGGGGACACTAAAGAGTGAAGCACACAGATGGAGACCAGGGGACACTAAAGAGTGACGCACACAGCTGGAGACCAGGGGACACTAAAGAGTGACGCACACAGCTGGGAGACCAGGGGACACTAAAGAGTGACGCACACAGCTGGGAGACCAGGGGACACTAAAGAGTGACGCACACAGCTGGGAGACCAGGGGACACTAAAGAGTGACGCACACAGCTGGAGACCAGGGGACACTAAAGAGTGACGCACACAGCCGGAGACCAGGGGACACTAAAGAGTGACGCACACAGCTGGGAGACCAGGGGACACTAAAGAGTGACGCACACAGCTGGGAGATCAGGGGACACTAAAGAGTGACGCACACAGCTGGAGACAGGGACACTAAAGAGTGACGCACACAGCTGGGAGACCAGGGGACACTAAAGAGTGACGCACACAGCTGGGAGACCAGGGGACACTAAAGAGTGACGCACACAGCTGGGAACCAGGGGACACTAAAGAGTGACGCACACAGCTGGGAGACCAGGGGACACTAAAGAGTGACGCACACAGCTGGGAGACCAGGGGGACACTAAGAGTGACGCACACAGCTGGGAGACCAGGGGACACTAAAGAGTGACGCACACAGCTGGGAGACCAGGGGACACTAAAGAGTGACGCACACTGCTGGGAGACCAGGGGACACTAAAGAGTGACGCACACTGCTGGGAGACCAGGGACACTAAAGAGAGACGCACACAGCTGGGAGACCAGGGGACACTAAAGAGTGACGCACACAGCTGGAGACCAGGGGACACTAAAGAGAGACGCACACAGCTGGGAGACCAGGGGACACTAAAGAGTGACGCACACAGCTGGAGACCAGGGGACACTAAAGAGTGACGCACACAGCTGGGAGACCAGGGGACACTAAAGAGTGACGCACACAGCTGGAGACCAGGGGACACTAAAAGTGACGCACACAGCTGGAGACCAGGGACACTAAAGAGTGACGCACACAGCTGGAGACCAGGGACACTAAAGAGTGACGCACACAGCTGGGAGACCAGGGGACACTAAAGAGTGACGCACACAGCTGGGAGACCAGGGGACACTAAAGAGTGACGCACACAGCTGGGAGACCAGGGGACACTAAAGAGTGATGCACACAGCTGGGAGACCAGGGGACACTAAAGAGTGACGCACACAGCTGGGAGACCAGGGACACTAAAGAGTGACGCACACAGCTGGGAGACCAGGGGACACTAAAGAGTGACGCACACAGCTGGGAGACCAGGGGACACTAAAGAGTGACGCACACAGCTGGAGACCAGGGACACTAAAGAGTGACAACACAGCTGGGAGACCAGGGGACACTAAAGAGTGACGCACACAGCTGGGAACCAGGGACACTAAAGAGTGACGCATACAGCTGGAGACCAGGGACACTAAAGAGTGACGCACACAGCTGGGAGACCAGGGGACACTAAAGAGTGATGCACACAGCTGGGAGACCAGGGGACACTAAAGAGTGACGCACACAGCTGGAGACCAGGGGACACTAAAGAGTGACGCACACAGCTGGGAGACCAGGGGACACTAAAGAGTGACGCACACAGCTGGAGACCAGGGGACACTAAAGAGTGACGCACACAGCTGGGAGACCAGGGGACACTAAAGAGTGACGCACACAGCTGGGAGACCAGGGGACACTAAAGAGTGACGCACACAGCTGGAGACCAGGGCACACTAAAGAGTGACGCACACAGCTGGGAGACCAGGGGACACTAAAGAGTGACGCACACAGCTGGAGACCAGGGGACACTAAAGAGTGACGCACACAGCTGGGAGACCAGGGGACACTAAAGAGTGACGCACACAGCTGGGAGACCAGGGGACACTAAAGAGTGACGCACACAGCTGGGAGACCAGGGGACACTAAAGAGTGACGCACACAGCTGGGAGACCAGGGGACACTAAAGAGTGACACACACAGCTGGGAGACCAGAGGACACTAAAGAGTGACGCACACAGCTGGGAGACCAGGGGACACTAAAGAGTGACGCACACAGCTGGAGACCAGGGGACACTAAAGAGTGACGCACACAGCTGGAGACCAGGGGACACTAAAGAGTGACGCACACAGCTGGAGACCAGGGGACACTAAAGAGTGACGCACACAGATGGGAGACCAGGGGACACTAAAGATGAAGCACACAGCTGGGAGACCAGGGGACACTAAAGAGTGACGCACACAGCTGGAGACCAGGGGACACTAAAGAGTGACGCACACAGCTGGGAGACCAGGGGACACTAAAGAGTGACGCACACAGCTGGAGACCAGGGGACACTAAAGAGTGACGCACACAGCTGGGAGACCAGGGGACACTAAAGAGTGACGCACACAGCTGGGAGACCAGGGACACTAAAGAGTGACGCACACAGCTGAGACCAGGGGACACTAAAGAGTGACGCACACAGCTGGAGACCAGGGGACACTAAAGAGTGACGCACACAGCTGGGAGACCAGGGGACACTAAAGAGTGACGCACACAGCTGGAGACCAGGGGACACTAAAGAGTGACGCACACAGCTGGAGACCAGGGGACACTAAAGAGTGACGCACACAGCTGGAGACCAGGGGACACTATAGAGTGACGCACACAGCTGGACCAGGGGACACTAAGAGTGACGCACACAGCTGGGAGACCAGGGGACACTAAGAGTGACGCACACAGCTGGGAGACCAGGGGACACTAAAGAGTGACGCACACAGCAGGGAGACCAGGGGACACTAAAGAGTGACGCACACAGCTGGGAGACCAGGGGACACTAAATGGTGGAAACTTACCTAAACTGTTTCATGGTCTTATTTGAACAATGTGATCACATGACTCCTGATGTTACTGCAGATCTGCTGTAAGCTAGCTAGCTAACGTAGCTAATCTAGTCATTTCAGATATACTGACAACTAGTGATAGTTCTCAATATAATCTCTATATTATCTGATATCTAATGATGTGATGGTTTCTGTCCTCAGTGGCATTCACTGACCAAAGAGGAGCAGGCAAAATATTACGAGATTGCTCGTAAAGAGAGACTGCTGCATTCAAAACTCTACCCGGGGTGGTCAGCAAGAGATAACTACGTGAGTACACACACACACACACACACACACCACACCACACACACACACACACACACACACACTAAACGTCATCACGCCCAACATTAGCCTCCTTTAGCTTAGCGGTGGTGACGTGAAGTCATGTGACCGTGCTGTAGTTCCTTTATAGCCCAACATTAGCCACCTTTAGCTTAGCGGTGGTGACGTGAAGTAATGTGACCGTGCTGTAGTTCCTTTATAGCCCAACATTAGCCTCCTTTAGCTTAGCGGTGGTGACGTGAAGTATGTGACCGTGCTGTAGTTCCTTTATAGCCCAACATTAGCCGCCTTTAGCTTAGCGGTGGTGACGTGAAGTCATGTGACCGTGCTGTAGTTCCTTTATAGCCCAACATTAGCCTCCTTTAGCTTAGCGGTGGTGAAGTGAAGTCATGTGACCGTGCTGTAGTTCCTTTATAGCCCAACATTAGCCTCCTTTAGCTTAGCGGTGGTGACGTGAAGTCATGTGACCGTGCTGTAGTTCCTTTATAGCCCAACATTAGCCGCCTTTAGCTTAGCGGTGGTGACGTGAAGTCATGTGACCGTGCTGTAGTTCCTTTATAGCCCAACATTAGCCTCCTTTAGCTTAGCGGTGGTGACGTGAAGTCATGTGACCGTGCTGTAGTTCCTTTATAGCCCAACATTAGCCACCTTTAGCTTAGCGGTGGTGATGTGAAGTCATGTGACCGTGCTGTAGTTCCTTTATAGCCCAACATTAGCCACCTTTAGCTTAGCGGTGGTGACGTGAAGTCATGTGACCGTGCTGTAGTTCCTTATAGCCCAACATTAGCCACCTTTAGCTTAGCGGTGGTGACGTGAAGTCATGTGACCGTGCTGTAGTTCCTTTATAGCCCAACATTAGCCGCCTTTAGCTTAGCGGTGGTGACGTGAAGTCATGTGACCGTGCTGTAGTTCCTTTATAGCCCAACATTAGCCTCCTTTAGCTTAGCGGTGGTGACGTGAAGTCATGTGACCGTGCTGTAGTTCCTTTATAGCCCAACATTAGCCTCCTTTAGCTTAGCGGTGGTGACGTGAAGTCATGTGACCGTGCTGTAGTTCCTTTATAGCCCAACATTAGCCACCTTTAGCTTAGCGGTGGTGATGTGAAGTCATGTGACCGTGCTGTAGTTCCTTTATAGCCCAACATTAGCCACCTTTAGCTTAGCGGTGGTGACGTGAAGTCATGTGACCGTGCTGTAGTTCCTTTATAGCCCAACATTAGCCACCTTTAGCTTAGCGGTGGTGACGTGAAGTCATGTGCCGTGCTGTAGTTCCTTTATAGCCCAACATTAGCCATTAGTTGAGGCTTTATCTGACGGAGATGATTTAGCTGCTGTTTCCACCGTTCTGATGATTCTGATGTGTTTTAGGGTAAAAGAAGAAGAGGAAGAGAGCGAAGAGTGAAACTCAGTTTGACGGTAAGACGACGATGCTTCTGTAACAATTCAAATAAAATCAAATAAACGTTTAAATTCCCCAATTTCTATTTATTTAACTTTTTTATGGTTATTCCATTTTTTTGTTATTTCTTTAAGAAGGGTCAGATAAGATGTTCTTCTCCCTGCTCTTTCCACCATGCGCTATAACAAATAAATAAAACAACCAGTATAAGTTTTGTTTTAAAAAACTGCCATGTGTGGAATACAAAAATGATTTCTGTGTTTTGTGTCTCAGATCTGGAGGAGGACCCGCCCCACAGCTGAAAAGACCCCGAGATCTGCCTCACACACCACCTCACACACACACTTCACCTCACACACACACCTCACACACACACCCCCGCCCCTCCCTCACACAGCCGCCGCGTCCCACCTCACACACACACACCTGTCTCAGGCAAGCCCCGCCTCCTCGCTGGATTCCCCGGCGACGCCCACAACGTCCCTCGCCTCCCCCTCCGCCCCCGCCCCCACACACACCGAGCACGCACACTCCTCCTCACACACACACCCTTCATACACACACTCCTCACACAACACACACTCCTCACACAACACACACCCCTCACACAACACACACCCTCTCACACAACACACACCCCTCACACAACACACACCCCTCACACAACACACCCCTCACACACGTACGCAGAGCAGCTTCAGCCGCTGTCACTCACCACCAGACCCCTAGGCCACGCCTCCTACCTCCACCGACCAATCAGATGCGAGCTTGTCCCTCAGGACAACCAATCGGCTGCGAGGAGCCGAGAATCAAATAAGAACCATTTCATAAAAACAGACACTTTCTTCTTTTTATACCGATGTACATACGCTGTCTTTTTTTTACCTTTTTTATCACCTTTTATATCAGTATGAAAATAATTGGTCAATATTTGACCGCATCTCTAACTCTTTTTGTCACTATTTTCTAAAAACAATGTGTTGTATTTGAAGCGGATGTCGCACCGGGGTTTGTTTGTTCAAAAATGATTTCTTTCACCTGGTAGTTAACGAGTGTAAATCTGTTTTCTGGTTCCTGTGTTAATAAACATTCACTGAGTTCAGCCTGGTGCGTCTTTCTCTCACAGACCTCATGTATAAAGGGATATACGCTCAAAAAATGGCGTACGCCAGTTTCTACGCAATGTTTGCGATTTATAAAATACTAACTTGACGGGAAAATGTGCGGTCCTCCACGCAAACTCTAACCCATGCGTACGCACTAAGCACAACAACGGGAGAGACGAGAAACTGCGACACCGTTGGCAGAAGGAAGAATGGAGAGAAATATGTGGAAATAATACCATCAATAAAATGTTACCTCTCATTTATCAAATATGAAGAATTCATTTTCAAACATTGATTAAAGCCAATCTTAAAATGATTAAACAAACGCCTGTTTGAGACTCCTCAGTGCACACAAAAACATAACTTGGAGAAATAAATAAATACGGATATGTTATTTAAAACCACCTCGAATATGTTGTGTTACTGTTATGAAATGTTTTCTCATAAATGACGTGGTAAGCAGGAGGACAGAATTACGTCTAAACTGACGCCGTTTTGCATTTCTATAGGTTGTAGATACGAGCATGGTTTTATATACTATCACGTTTAATCGTGTTTTATGCCGTTTGCCAAGACTTGATAAGTGGCTCGTAAAACCAGGAGGTATGGAAACTAAGAACACCATATGTGGTAAACAGCTAATATAACACAACACATTGTATTTCCTTTAACTGGTGGATTATGGATATATAGTTGCTGATCGACAGCTGGAACACAAACCACCAAATACAAAAAGATAATTCAGATCCAGTCGTCATGACTCCACTCCGGAGGGGTTCCCCATCATTTCTTACAGTTTCTCATCAAGGGGGGGGTCTCCTGTCCCCGGGACAAACACACTGCCTGAGGAAGGCTATGTGTATTTTTTTTGTCATGAACTTTTTTCGGACCACTTATTTATTTATGTTGGTGACGATCCGACCTCCATGCTGCTCCTCTGGTTCAAACTGCATCCACCAAACAATATGAGTTATCTCCACCTCCCCACAATAACCTTTTTTTTCGCCCGTGCCGACACCTTCCGCCGCCGATTCAACATGTTGAATCTGGAGGCTGGCAAAATAAATCACTCTGATTGGCTGTTAGCTTAGCGAATCAGTGCATGAGAAGCGAAACGGAAGTGAAGAAGGCACACACAGACGGCTATTATTTTCCATTTTCCAGTACCGCACTAAACATGTTTTGGATTATAAGTCTTTATGTGAAACAGTCTGTGATGGACGAGAGGGAACATGGAACGCACGCTATTTGTTGTTTGTATTATCACGCAGTCTGTCTTCCGGTGAATGACGAATACACACTACCCCTCTCCTGCTGGTAAGGAGAGGTATTGCCACTCACGCATGCGCAGTGCATACTTGGCCGTCGGCTGAAGTCTTTGCGGTGTGTTCCAGTGCGACTGTTGGCCAAGACGCAGGAGACGTGAGGCGACGCACCAGTCGGGTCCGTCGGGACGTGTTCTTTGGTGTCAGTGTGGTGTGTCCGGGCCTTGACGTCACCGTCGTTGTTATAAATCCACTCGGAGACTTTAGGAGGAAAAACGGTTTAAGAATATTAATATTTAGACTTTAGAGGATCAGAGGTCAACACAGAGGAGTGTGTAGCTGAATGCACACTGAGGGCCTTCAGTAGGAATACATACACCACAGGATAAAGGAATACTCACACCTGAGAAAACACTGTGTTTGTGTATAAGAGTGCGTTTGAAAGTGTGTGTGAGTGTGTGTGTGTGTGTGTGTGTGTGTGTGTGTGTGTGTATAAGAGTGCATGTGAAAGTGTGTGTGTTTGAAAGTGTGAGTGTGTGTGTGTGTGTGTGTGTGTGTGTATAAGAGTGCATGTGAAAGTGTGTGTATGTTTGAAAGTGTGAGTGTGTGTGTATAAGAGTGCATGTGAAAGTGTGTGTATGTTTGAAAGTGTGTGTGTGTGTGTATAAGAGTGCATGTGAAAGTGTGTGTGTGTGTGTGTGTGTGTGTGTGTGTATAAGAGTGCATGTGAAATTGTGTGTGTGTGTATAAGAGTGCATGTGAAATTGTGTGTGTGTGTGTATAAGTGCATGTGAAATTGTGTGTGTGTGTATAAGAGTGCATGTGAAATTGTGTGTGTGTGTATGTATAAGAGTGCGTTTGAAAGTGTGTTTGAAAGTGTGTGTATAAGAGTGCATGTGAAAGTGTGTGTATGTTTGAAAGTGTGAGTGTGTGTGTGTGTATAAGAGTGCATGTGAAAGTGTGTGTATGTTTGAAAGTGAGTGTGTGTGCCAGTGGCGAGCCGTGAGCTTTATACCTAGGCCCTCTGACCCCCACCCCTTCCCTCGAAAAAAAGAAAAAAAAAGAGTTATTACGTCACAGCGTATACTTCAGCGGAATATCAAAACAACGGCCCAGGGTGCAAAACGCATCAATGACAGCGACCCTCTACCACACAAACAACACCTGTGAACCCAATGTGTGTTCTTTGAAATTGAAAATGATATTGCATTGTGTTTGTTACTTTCGTTGCAGTTGTATGTCTTAAGTGTAATTTGGCATGCTTTTATTTTGAAGGCGAGTTCACGCTGTTGACAGGAAGTTGTTGTTGCTATGGAAACAAGAACAGTTTCACAACGGGCGGAACTTGTCATCTAGTCCGCGATAATAAAACCCACCCATTTAGAGGGAAGATATGATTGGTCAATTGTACTGTCATTTGACATTACTCTCTCGTTCAGTTACTATAGCAACCCTCTGTGAATCGCAGAGAGGGCCAGACGAGCTTCTTTCATGTAACCCTTCACATTGAACAGAGACAGAACAGGCAGATTCGAAGGATTTATTCATTTGGAAATGTTATTTTAAATACAATTAAATGAAGTTTTTTAATGAAAAATAAACAAAAATAATATTAAAAAATATATATTTAAAAAAAATATTTTTTTTTTAAATGTTTTTAAATATTATTTTTTTATTTAAGATTTTAATATCTTAAGGGCCCTGACGGCTCGCCACTGGTCAAAGTAAGTTACAAATAAACAGAATCAGACTAAGTCTGGTTAGTGTTGCCTGACTTTATAAAGTGTGTTTGTTTATAAGTGTGTGGTCGCGTTCTAGTCACTTTGCTCAGCGCTACTGCTTGTTACAACTTTCATTTTCCGTACTCGCCATAAACTGTTATTATGGCTCAGGTTAATCTCGGCCCCTTCCGACGTGAGCGTGGTTCTTGGTTCTTGCCGGGCAGCCAAGTGGGGTCAGCTAAGAACCGGGCCCTTTCTCATGTCATCAAATGTCCCATCCTCGACTCCTCGACTCCTCGGTCCTCCGGTAGTGACCCGGAAATGAATTTTAGCGCGCCATGTTGAAGGACATCTCGGCCCAATCCCAAACCACGCCCTACACCCTACCCCTACACACTACCCCTCCGTTTGCGCGTTCGCGCGGAGGGTCCGCCACATTAAGTGCTGTTCCAAACTAACGAGTGTGGAGAGGTGTGGAGGGGGAGTGGGCTATCAAGCCCTCTGAGCGAGTCTGCATCGGTGCTGACTTGAGACTGGTCTCTACCTGACCGGAGTCACGCTGTGTGTGTCCGTCAGGAAACACGCTGTTAACAAACAGTTCCAGCAAACATCCACTGATAAACTGCGATGTTAACAACCTCATGATAACCTCATATTGTTTTAACTTAGGATCATACCTGTGTTTAGTCTAGAAAAAGGTAAATGTGTGCATTTTATTATAAAGTTGTGTATATTTACAGACTGTTGCAAAAACTAAGAAGCTTATAAACATCAGGTTTAAAACTAAAAGAGCTTTACAAAAAAGTAACACAATGAAAGATGTTTGGAGTTTTATTTGAGTTCTTAATTTACATTTTTTGTCTAAGAGATGCCGATTTGAAACCGTTGTTACATACAGTTACGGCATTTCCTGTTTCTGCCGGAGAGAGGGGAGTTTGTCCCAAAGCTTGCCGCTGTATTTACTCCCTCCATCTGACAGGAGGGAGCCTCGTTGAGCTGCGAGTGTGGCTACAGACGGAGTTCACTCCGTCACGGAGGGGTAGGGTCGAGGGAGTGGTTTGGGATTGGGCCGTATTTCTCGAAATGCACATCGAGGACCGAGCATCGAGCGTCGAGGAGGCTCTCTGGAGGAGCTATAACCGAGGATACACTGATGGGTCCTCCACGGTCCTCCACGGCTCCTTCGTGGATGCATTTCCGGCAACAGTGATGTTTCAAAGAGTCGAGACGCACGGCCGGACTGATCTCAGCCAATCACAGCTCTGCATGCATCCCCTGGATATTATTTTATTAACTGCTTTCATCGCGACGCGATGTTTACAGAGAGAACAGCTGTGAGGTCAGTGCAGAAAGCAGAGCAGTGTGTATAATATATATCATCACTCAGTATAACAGGCCTACTCTCTTTATTTCCTTAGTTTAGTAGATATCTACAAACAAAGTCGATATTTTTCTAAAACCATTTAGTGCTTCACATAATAAAATACACAACGACTGTAGCCTGATTATATGCTTTAGGAGCTGTAGGTGCGTGTGTGTGGTGTAGGTGTGTGTGGTACAGTGTGTGCGTAGATGCAGCGGACAGACAGGTCTCAGTTGGTTTGGTGTCCTCTGCTTACTTGTAATACTTGTAAATAAAACGTTTGGCCCGTCATTTATTTCCCTCATTGTAGCGACCAGAGAGGGGGGGGGGATATATCCAGTCTCTGATAGTGTTACGTTATTATGAGAGTGCTCTGTTTGATATTTATATAAATATATACATATATGTGTGTGTGTGTGTGTGTGTGTGTGTGTGTGTGTGTGTGTGTGTGTGTGTGTGTGTGTGTGTGTGTGTGTGTGTGTGTCCGCATCTGTAGCCTGTTATTGTCTCATTATACCGCACTGTGAATGAATGAAAGTAAATATAGAAGTGGTCATGAACACATCTGTCCATCAGACAGAGGGCTGCTGTGCCTCCTGTCATCATTAATGGACGTCTCTTTAAAATGACCGCTCAGAGGAGAGGAGTTCTCATTTCTCTAACCGCCTGCTGCTTCCCCTCCTCTCTCCTCGTCCTCCGCTCGCATCTCCTGTGGGCGGGACTAAGACACGAGGATAGGAGTCGAGGAGGGGAGTCGAGGAGGAACATTTGAAGACATGAGAAAGGGCCCGGTGTTCGGTGTTTAGAGCCGGCTCCGCTGCGGCTGAAACAGGAAGAACCAGAGCTAAATCAGGCTGAGTGTGAAACAAGAGCTATTGAGTCAGTGTTGCGGTGCTGTTGCTTTGGTCTGGATCTGTGAGCTAACCACGTCCCGTTCATTTGCATATAAGAAATGGAAATGTGTCATTATGAAATAAAAGTCTCTTGAAATAAATAAATGTGTATTTAAATGTACATGTATACATATTTATTGCCTCATTTATTTATTTCAGAATGTATTTCATAGGCATATTTATATATATATATATATGTATTTATTTAATTATTATGTATTTATTATTTATGGCACCTTGGACATAACACAAGAAGAACATCCTGTTTTTTTTTTGAAAGACAAACCTTTATTAATGATCCAAACATTTCATTTGATCACACATCCCATCAGTAAAGTCTGTTCAATGATTTCATGATCAGTTTCACTTTATCCACACCATACATGTGTTTCATCTCAGCTATTTCAAACAGAATCATACATGATTTCCTTATTGATTATTATCATGATAAGTTATGTTCTATAAAACATCAGAGTACCCACTTTCTATTTGGATAACAACAACAACAATTAGTCTGCAAAACAATAACATTTATTTCCCAAGCAAAGACTCTAAGCTATTTACAGCAGAATAATAAATGATGTACTTATTGATTATGATCATGACAGTAAGTAATATCATTTTAAATAAACATGTTATGATGAAATAAGTGTTATAACCATCTGGGAACTCATGTGTAGTTAATTTGGGCAACAATAACATTTAATCTGTCAAATAATACATGTGATTATAAATGTCTCTGTTGTTTTAGAAAGTGGCAGAATAAAATGTGTAGAATAAAAGAAGCTCTGCTGCTTTCTCTCTGAAGACTCGTGCATTACAAGAGAAACAACAACATGAATCAAAAGAAATATCCAACACATATTTAGAGCAAAGTTTACATATCAGTTCAGGTGAACAAGGATCCTCCTGAGCAGTGACAGCCTCCATGGCTACACAGACCAGGAAGGAGCCGGAAGAAAGTCCAACATCTACAGAACAACTCATGAGGATGTTGAAGCCACCCATCATGTTTGATTGACAGCTGATCTCTGCACAGTGAAGACATGAACAATCAGCTCTGATGGACACACGGTGAGTTTAAGAAGTAGAAGAGTTCCTCCAATGACTTCAGGCTATTTGAGTTTACAAAACTCAGCAGTGCTCCATAATAAAGCAAACTCCAGCATGTAGCGGCTGAGTGAATGTGGTCTGCACTCTGTGGAGGAGAGTCATGGTTTCAGAGACGCTGTAGAAGGACAGAACACCTGCTCTGTGATCCAGGTACACTCCTACTCTGGAGGACAGAGGACCTGAGACGGGAGTGTGATACTGTTGTAACGAAATGAATAACTGTTTTGGTTACAATAAGGACCAAGATTTGTCATTGTCCAAATACTTTCCCCCCTGCTCTGCTGATATTCTTGTATGCGACTGCTACAAACTCCTTCCCTCTCCACTCCACCTCCCAGTAACAACGTCCAGTCAGACTCTCTCTACTCAGGACCTGAGATAATACAGTGAATCTGTCTGGGTGACTAGAATAAGACTGATTGTTGTTCATGAGTGTTGCTTTTCTGCTCCCCTCAGATAATACAGCGTGTGTTGCTGTGTTTGGATCCAGAGTGATCTCCTGTGAATATGTAAGAACCCAGCTCTGGTGGTGGGCTCTGCTGCTGACAGTAAAACATCCACTTCAGTCGGTGAGACGTTTGTCCATTCCTCTCTCAGGACGTCCTGTAGTTTGTCTCTGACTGCTGACAGGGCCGCCGTCACGTCCTCAAAGTAGCTCAGAGGACGGATGTTGATGCTGGAGGTGTGTAGGTTCACTGAGGGCTGACAGTGAGGGGTAGCTGTGCAGAAACTGGTTGTGATCCTCTGTGTGAGACAGCAGCTTCAGCTCAGCGTCTCTCCTCTTCAGCTCAGAGATCTCCTGCTCCAGCTTCTCCTGAAGCTCTTTGACTCGACTCACTTCTCTCTTCTGCTGGGATCTGACCTGCTGCTTCACATCAGAGCTTCTTTTCTCCATGAGACGGATCAGCTCAGTGAACATCTTCTCACTGTCCTCCACTGCTTTATCAGCAGAGCCATTGACGGCCTCCACCTCCTGCTGAAGCAGCTTCACCTCCTTCTCTCCGTCCTGGATTCTCTGCTGGATGTTTAGTCGACTCCCCTCCAGCTCTCTCTGCCTCTCAGTCCTCTCTGCTGCAGCTGACACCGTGTCGTGGCCTTTGTGTTCGTCCATAGTGCAGAGATAACAGATACACTGCTGATCAGTGCGGCAGAACAGCTTCATCACCTCGTCGTGACGAGAGCAGATGTTCTCCTGGAGCTTCTTGGAGGGCTCCACCAGCTTGTGTTTTTTTAAAGCTATCATAATGACTGGAGGTGTTGTCACAGTAAGATACAAACACAGGCAGGACTTACAGGCTCTCAGTTTCCTCCCAGTGCAGACATCACAGGCCACATCTTCAGCTCCAGCATAGCAGAGATCAGCAGGAGCAGGTGGGGGTCCAGTCTTCTTCAGCTCCTCCACTAAAGCTGCTAACATGGTGTTTTTCAGCAGGACAGGCCTCGGTGTGAAGCTCTGCCTACACTGAGGGCAGCTGTGGATCTTCTTCTCATCCTCTCCGTCCCAGAAGCCTTTAATACACTTCATGCAGTAGCTGTGTCCACAGGAGTAGTCACCGGATCCTTCAGTAGATCCAGACAGATGACAAGATAATTTCCCGCTCCAGCTGAACTCCTTTCTGCGCCATTTCACCTCTCAGTAGCAGCGAGTGTTGAGTTTCACTTCCTGAGAGCTGAAACTAGTGTGACAGGTTATCTGAACAGGATGTGTGGCGTGAATGTGGCCTATCAGCTCTTGTGCTTTACCCACATGTTGGTTACACCCCTCCTCCTCAGTGTGGATCTGAAGGGGAGGAACCAGGAAGTACAGAGTGGAGCTGGCTGTGTCTGAGAGCAGGAAGGAGAGGGAGGGCTTATCAAACTCTGAGTCATTCAGGAGGAGGAGCAGCGCTCAGACTCTGACCTGGGTGTTGGACACAAGCTATCGGGCCAAGAAAGCACTCTGATCAGCTGTTCAGCAAATGAGAAGCGAAACGGAAGTGAGGGACGTAAACAAACGATTTAAGGCACAGGACAGCAGCTAAACCCCAGGTGATACTTAAAGACATCAAACATAGCCCTTAAATGTCCTCTCTTACCTCCCACACATAGCAGGGACATCTCTGATATCGGCGGGAGCGTCCCCGGCTGTCCTCTGCTGAGAGCTCCGTGATTTGTTTGGTCAAGTCCGGTTTTTCATCTCATCGTAAATTTAGCAAGAAGTGGCCATTACTACATTGCTGACTCAATAAATACACACCCTCCAGAACACTGATCATCAGATGCAGGTCTATTAACTGTGATGTGATAGTATGTCTGCACTTTATGTGCTCATTTCATCATGCATGTATTTTATATTCTAAAACATGTTTTCGATGGACGAGAGTGAAAATGGAACGGCACACGCTATTTGTTTGTTTATATCAGTCTGTTCTTCTTCTCTGTCTTCCGGTTGTTGCCTATTTTGAATGACGAATACACACTACCGCCGCCTGCTGGTAAGGAGAGTTATTGCCACTCACGCATGCGCAGTTCGTACGTGCTCGGCTGTAGTAAAGCGGTGTATTTCAGTGCGACACGCGGCCAAGACGCAGGAGAACTCGTCGATGGATCTGTCGGTGTCGGGTGTCGGCGAGTTCTCTGGTGACTGCCTGGTGTGTCAGGGCCTTAACCCTTCACATTCAACAGAGACTGAACAGGCAGATTAGAAGGATTTATTTCTTTGGAAATTTTATTTTATTAAATCAAGTTTTTTTTCGGTAAAACTAATGAAAAATATAACAAAAATAATATTAAAAAAATATATATTTAAAAAATATATATTTTTTTAATGTTTTTAAATATAATTTTTTGGAATATCTTAGGCCCTCACAGAGGGCCTAGAGGGCCCTGACGGCTCGCCACTGGTGTGTGTGTGTATAAGAGTGCATGTGAAAGTGTGTGTATGTTTGAAAGTGTGAGTGTGTGTGTGTGTGTATAAGAGTGCATGTGAAAGTGTGTGTATGTTTGAAAGTGAGTGTGTGTGTGTGTATAAGAGTGCATGTGAAAGTGTGTGTATGTTTGTGAGTGTGTGTGTATAAGAGTGCATGTGAAAGTGTGTGTGTTGAAGTGTTGAAAGTGTGTGTGTGTGTGTGTATGAGTGCATGTGAAAGTGTGTGTGTATGTATAAGAGTGCATTTGAAAGTGTGTTTGAAAGTGTGTGTGTGTGTGTTTGAAAGTGTGTGTGCGTGTGTGTTTGAAAGTGTGAGTGTGTGTGCGTGTGTGTTTGAAAGTGTGTGTGTGTGTGTGTGTGTGTGTGTGTGTGTGTGTGTGTGTTGAAAGTGTGTGTGTGTGTGTGTGTGTGTGTGTGTGTGTGTGTGTGTGTGTGTGTGTGTGTGTGTATACCTCTAATATTAGCAGGGTTGCCAACTCTCACGCATCTGGCGTGTGACACACGCTTTCACTCTCAACCTCACGCTCTCACGCTGCCAAACTATTCTCACGCCAAAACAAGAATACCGAAGACTAGAAACGGTTTTGAAAACTTTTGTCACGTAGTGATCGTCTTCTCAATAAAACATCTTTGATAATGTCTTCTGGCCAATCAGAATCACGATAACGGCGTGGTGTTGTTGCAGGAAGTCCCGACGGAGAATACTTTTGCGGTAGTACATCTCTATACATCGATACAACATTACGTGTTGATAGAAATCACACGTAATGAAATAAGACCCCACGGTTTGATGATTGATAGGTGTGTGGGCTGTCTTTCATTTTGACACACAGAACAATGGGGGCTATCCACCCTTATCCACAATGTAAAGTAATTCACACAGCCTCTTCCCTCTCTCTGAGGAGCAGCAGTTCAGCTTTCAGAACAAAGTAACAAAAAACTAAAATGGCATTCATTTTTTTAAATGTGTAGTAATAGATTTATTTATTTCTTCTCAAGAGAGTACCAGAATGTGTATTTTATGTTAGTATTTAAAAAATCTCCTGGGGGAGCATGCCCCCAGACCCCCCTGCAGGGGTTGGGTCTTCAGCATGTCAACCTGTGGGGAAATTGCAGGATTGGCTCCAGTCGCCCTTTTTATTTACTACAAGACAAATGTGCCTTTTTATTTCATACAGTTCAATTTGGATTGAGACAGGGAAATCATCTAAACCTCACGCGTGGCGTTTCACTGTCGGGGGGAGCGTGTATGTAATTACATTGCAAATACTGACTTGAGCCCCACCACTGTATGGGTTAGCCCTACCAGAGATTACCCAACAAAAATACTCTGGAGCCACAACTGCCGACCCGTATTGCGCATGCGCAGATCTAAGATCAGTAGAAATGATAAAAAGTAAAGTCTGCTGCTTATTGTTCTACGAGGCCAAAATAGAGTCAAAGAGTATATGAGAGTGAGAGTGTGTTCATTAATATATTTGGCAGTTTGGAGTAAGTCTGTAGATTTGTTTGTGTGTGTGTTTCATGTATAGGCCTCTCACGATAATTAATTTTTTGGATACATTTTCCCGAAATTATTGCGATAAACGATAATATTGTCGGCACCGTTGTATGACCATTTTAGACCACTGACATAATGATAATATATAATAATAATTCAAGTACATCCTTTCAAACTGCTAGTCACATCCTCATGTAAATGGAAATTTATCGAGGTCAGAAAAGTTATGGAGTTCATTTTTATTTATCGTACGATAAGTCAATTAATTGCTTATCGCGACAGGCACACAATAAAACAGTGGAAACAAACATGTTTGACTTTCATTAGTGAATGAAACTGTGCCCTTTATAGTCTGTGTCCATTATTGTGTATTTGTATATATTGTATATATATCCTATATGCTAAGGTCCCGCTGCTGACACGATAGCAGTCATTTTGTGCGCATATGTGTAATTAAACCGAATTAACCCATGATATCAAAATCTCACTCCAGCCAGGTACCCAAAGTTGGCAACCCTGTATTAAGGTGTTAAAGTGAGACCATGTGCTCAGAGGAGATTGTTATCATATTTCTAAAAGCTGCAGTTCACTTCCTGAAGACCCTCCGCTTTACTTCAACTTCATTAAACTGCCTAAGCAATACTTATACTTTGAGTACTTATACTTTGAGTACTTATACTTCATTTATTGTACAATTATTACTTTGACTCTTAAGTACTCTATCTACATGTACTGCTGCAACAATACTTATACTTTACTGTACAAATCATAATTGTACTTTAAGTACTGTAACTCAATTGTACCTTCATTGTATTGCCTAAACAATACTTATACTTTACTGTTCATATTTTAAGTACTTTTACTACAAAATCAATACTTTAATTACATTTGACCACTTTGACTTGAACTACTTCAAACACATTTTAATGCACACAAAATACTCCTTCTAGTACTTTAACTTAATGATACTGTCTAAGCAATACTTATACCTTAAAACACAATCCCTGTTTCACTTTGAGTACTTTGAGCTGATTTATTCTTTGACTTGAAGTACTTTAAATACATAATACTGCCCACTCTCCATGTAACGTCACAGTACTCTACAGGGTGGTATTAGTACTGCAGTTGTCTCTGCAGAAGGGAACACACCCCGGTATTAAAGCATGCAGTACTTTCTGGGCGTAGTGAGTACTTTGTGCAGAATGTGGATCTGCAGGTTTCTGCTCCGACCGGATCAGCAGGAGAGGATCTGAGTACTCTCCGTCTCAACAACGCAGTACTTCAGTACTCTCTGACCCAGGTGTGTGTACTGTGTGTACTGTGTGTACTGTGTGTGTACTGTGTGTGTGGCTGGGTCAGTGAAGGCAACATGGCGGTGAATCTGAGCAGAAACGGGCCGGCTCTGATGGAGGCTTACAAACAGGTGGTGGACGGGAAGGTGGACACTAACTGGTGAGTACAAATACACAAAGTACTACTTCCTGGGTCTCTCAAATGTGTATTTATATCACTGTACTGCAGTAATGTGTATATATATCTCGGTACTGTATCATAGAAGTGCAGTAATGTGTATATATCTCTGTACTGTATCAAAGTACTGCATTAATGTGTATATACATCAAAGTACTGCAGTAATTTGTATATAAGTATCTGTCTGTATCAAAGTACTGCAGTAATGTGTATATATATCTCTGTACTGTATCAAAGTACTGCATTAATGTGTATATAAGTATCTGTACTGTATCAAAGTACTGCAGTAATGTGTGTATAAGTATCTGTACTGCCTCAAAGTACTACAGTAATGTGTGTATAAGTATCTGTACTGCCTCAAAGTACTGCAGTAATGTGTGTATAAGTATCTGTACTGCCTCAAAGTACTACAGTAATGTGTATATACATCAAAGTACTGCAGTAATGTGTATATAAGTATCTGTACTGCCTCAAAGTATTGCAGTAATGTGTATATATCTCTGTACTGTATCAAAGTACTGCAGTAAATGTGTATATAAGTATCTGTACTGCCTCAAAGTACTACAGTAATGTGTATATACATCAAAGTACTGCAGTAATTTGTATATAAGTATATGTACTGCCTCAAAGTACTGCAGTAATGTGTGTATAAGTATCTGTACTGCCTCAAAGTACTGCAGTAATGTGTATATAAGTATCTGTACTGCCTCAAAGTACTGCAGTAATGTGTGTATAAGTATCTGTACTGCCTCAAAGTACTGCAGTAATGTGTGTATAAGTATCTGTACTGCCTCAAAGTACTGCAGTAATGTGTGTATAAGTATCTGTACTGCCTCAAAGTACTACAGTAATGTGTATAAATGTGTTTTCTTTGCGTCACATCAGGGCTCTGTTTACTTATGAAGGAAACTCTAATGACATCCGTCTGGCTGAAAAGGGAGGTGAGAAACTGAAGTACAAGTACACAAGTATTACCAGTTTCATATAGTAAATATATACATTTGATATGATTATTGTACAAGTACACACATATGTTTTTCAATCACCAGCTGCACGGTAAATTATACGTGTGTGTGTGTGTGTGTGTGTGTGTGTGTGTGTGTGTGTGTGTGGTGTGTGTGTGTGTGTGTGTGGTGTGTGTGTGTGTGTAGACGGGGGTCTGGAGGAGATG
>JAAOOA010003004.1:27500-29351 GCA_012861695.1 Trematomus loennbergii | reverse complement strand
AAGAAGCCTCAAAACACAGGTAAAACTGTGTTAAAGTGTGGGGGAACATGTTTCAAATGACAGCACACTGCTGCTTGTTGGCAGGCTGACTCACTTCACTTGTCTCACACACACCCAGGGGGGGAGAAAGAGGACACATTTACCCAGGAAAGAGTGCTCGAAAGCTGGCTACAGCAGAGTCACAGTGTGGAGGAACATGTTTCAAATGACAGCACACTGCTGCTTGTTGGCAGGCTGACTCACTTCACTGGTCTCACACACACACACCCAGGGGGAGAAAGAGGACACATTGACCCAGGAAAGAAGCCTCAAAACACAGGTAAAACTGTGTTAAACTGTGGGGGAATATGTTTCAAATGACAGCACACTGCTGCTTGTTGGCAGGCTGACTCACTTCACTGGTCTCTCACACACACCCAGGGGGGAGAAAGAGGACACATTGACCCAGGAAAGAAGCCTCAAAACACAGGTAAAACTGTGTTAAAGTGTGGGGGAACATGTTTCAAATGACAGCACACTGCTGCTTGTTGGCAGGCTGACTCACTTCACTTGTCTCACACACACCCAGGGGGGGGAGAAAGAGGACACATTTACCCAGGAAAGAGTGCTCGAAAGCTGGCTACAGCAGAGTCACAGTGTGGAGGAACATGTTTCAAATGACAGCACACTGCTGCTTGTTGGCAGGCTGACTCACTTCACTGGTCTCACACCACACCCAGGGGGGAGAAAGAGGACACATTGACCCAGGAAAGAAGCCTCAAAACACAGGTAAAACTGTGTTAAACTGTGGGGGAATATGTTTCAAATGACAGCACACTGCTGCTTGTTGGCAGGCTGACTCACTTCACTGGTCTCTCACACACACCCAGGGGGGAGAAAGAGGACACATTGACCCAGGAAAGAAGCCTCAAAACACAGGTAAAACTGTGTTAAAGTGTGGGGGAACATGTTTCAAATGACAGCACACTGCTGCTTGTTGGCAGGCTGACTCACTTCACTTGTCTCACACACACCAGGGGGGGGAGAAAGAGGACACATTTACCCAGGAAAGAGTGCTCGAAAGCTGGCTACAGCAGAGTCACAGTGTGGAGGAACATGTTTCAAATGACAGCACACTGCTGCTTGTTGGCAGGCTGACTCACTTCACTGGTCTCACACACACACCCAGGGGGAGAAAGAGGACACATTGACCCAGGAAAGAAGCCTCAAAACACAGGTAAAACTGTGTTAAAGTGTGGGGGAACATGTTTCAAATGACAGCACACTGCTGCTTGTTGGCAGGCTGACTCACTTCACTGGTCTCTCACACACACCCAGGGGGAGAAAGAGGACACATTGACCCAGGAAAGAAGCCTCAAAACACAGGTAAAACTGTGTTAAACTGTGGGGGAATATGTTTCAAATGACAGCACACTGCTGCTTGTTGGCAGGCTGACTCACTTCACTGGTCTCTCACACACACCCAGGGGGGAGAAAGAGGACACATTGACCCAGGAAAGAAGCCTCAAAACACAGGTAAAACTGTGTTAAAGTGTGGGGGAACATGTTTCAAATGACAGCACACTGCTGCTTGTTGGCAGGCTGACTCACTTCACTTGTCTCACACACACCCAGGGGGGGGAGAAAGAGGACACATTTACCCAGGAAAGAGTGCTCGAAAGCTGGCTACAGCAGAGTCACAGTGTGGAGGAACATGTTTCAAATGACAGCACACTGCTGCTTGTTGGCAGGCTGACTCACTTCACTTGTCTCTCACACACACCCAGGGGGGGAGAAAGAGGACACATTGACCCAGGAAAGAAGCCTCAAAACACAGGTAAAACTGTGTTAAACTGTGGGGGAATATGTTTC
>JAAOOA010003004.1:12500-15000 GCA_012861695.1 Trematomus loennbergii | reverse complement strand
CTGCTTGTTGGCAGGCTGACTCACTTCACTGGTCTCACACACACACACCCAGGGGGAGAAAGAGGACACATTGACCCAGGAAAGAAGCCTCAAAACACAGGTAAAACTGTGTTAAACTGTGGGGGAATATGTTTCAAATGACAGCACACTGCTGCTTGTTGGCAGGCTGACTCACTTCACTGGTCTCTCACACACACCCAGGGGGGAGAAAGAGGACACATTGACCCAGGAAAGAAGCCTCAAAACACAGGTAAAACTGTGTTAAAGTGTGGGGGAACATGTTTCAAATGACAGCACACTGCTGCTTGTTGGCAGGCTGACTCACTTCACTTGTCTCACACACACCCAGGGGGGGGAGAAAGAGGACACATTTACCAGGAAAGAGTGCTCGAAAGCTGGCTACAGCAGAGTCACAGTGTGGAGGAACATGTTTCAAATGACAGCACACTGCTGCTTGTTGGCAGGCTGACTCACTTCACTGGTCTCACACACACCCAGGGGGAGAAAGAGGACACATTGACCCAGGAAAGAAGCCTCAAAACACAGGTAAAACTGTGTTAAACTGTGGGGGAATATGTTTCAAATGACAGCACACTGCTGCTTGTTGGCAGGCTGACTCACTTCACTGGTCTCTCACACACACCCAGGGGGGAGAAAGAGGACACATTGACCCAGGAAAGAAGCCTCAAAACACAGGTAAAACTGTGTTAAAGTGTGGGGGACATGTTTCAAATGACAGCACACTGCTGCTTGTTGGCAGGCTGACTCACTTCACTTGTCTCACACACACCCAGGGGGGGGAGAAAGAGGACACATTTACCCAGGAAAGAGTGCTCGAAAGCTGGCTACAGCAGAGTCACAGTGTGAGGAACATGTTTCAAATGACAGCACACTGCTGCTTGTTGGCAGGCTGACTCACTTCACTGGTCTCACACACACACCCAGGGGGGAGAAAGAGGACACATTGACCCAGGAAAGAAGCCTCAAAACACAGGTAAAACTGTGTTAAAGTGTGGGGGAACATGTTTCAAATGACAGCACACTGCTGCTTGTTGGCAGGCTGACTCACTTCACTGGTCTCTCACACACACCCAGGGGGAGAAAGAGGACACATTGACCCAGGAAAGAAGCCTCAAAACACAGGTAAAACTGTGTTAAACTGTGGGGGAATATGTTTCAAATGACAGCACACTGCTGCTTGTTGGCAGGCTGACTCACTTCACTGGTCTCTCACACACACCCAGGGGGGAAAGAGGACACATTGACCCAGGAAAGAAGCCTCAAAACACAGGTAAAACTGTGTTAAAGTGTGGGGGAACATGTTTCAAATGACAGCACACTGCTGCTTGTTGGCAGGCTGACTCACTTCACTTGTCTCACACACACCCAGGGGGGAGAAAGAGGACACATTTACCCAGGAAAGAGTGCTCGAAAGCTGGCTACAGCAGAGTCACAGTGTGGAGGAACATGTTTCAAATGACAGCACACTGCTGCTTGTTGGCAGGCTGACTCACTTCACTTGTCTCTCACACACACCCAGGGGGGGGAGAAAGAGGACACATTGACCCAGGAAAGAAGCCTCAAAACACAGGTAAAACTGTGTTAAACTGTGGGGGAATATGTTTCAAATGACAGCACACTGCTGCTTGTTGGCAGGCTGACTCACTTCACTGGTCTCTCACACACACCCAGGGGGGAGAAAGAGGACACATGACCCAGGAAAGAAGCCTCAAAACACAGGTAAAACTGTGTTAAAGTGTGGGGGAACATGTTTCAAATGACAGCACACTGCTGCTTGTTGGCAGGCTGACTCACTTCACTTGTCTCACACACACCCAGGGGGGGAGAAAGAGGACACATTTACCCAGGAAAGAGTGCTCGAAAGCTGGCTACAGCAGAGTCACAGTGTGGAGGAACATGTTTCAAATGACAGCACACTGCTGCTTGTTGGCAGGCTGACTCACTTCACTGGTCTCACACACACACCCAGGGGGGAGAAAGAGGACACATTGACCCAGGAAAGAAGCCTCAAAACACAGGTAAAAGTGTGTTAAACTGTGGGGGAACATGTTTCAAATGACAGCACACTGCTGCTTGTTGGCAGGCTGACTCACTTCACTGGTCTCACACACACACCCAGGGGGGAGAAAGAGGACACATTGACCCAGGAAAGAAGCCTCAAAACACAGGTAAAAGTGTGTTACAGTGTGGGGGAACATGTTTCAAATGACAGCACACTGCTGCTTGTTGGCAGGCTGACTCACTTCACTTGTCTCACACACACCCAGGGGGGGGAGAAAGAGGACACATTTACCCAGGAAAGAGTGCTCGAAAGCTGGCTACAGCAGAGTCACAGTGTGGAGGAACATGTTTCAAATGACAGCACACTGCTGCTTGTTGGCAGGCTGACTCACTTCACTTGTCTCTCACACACACCCAGGGGGGGGAGAAAGAGGACACATTGACCCAGGAAAGAAGCCTCAAAACACAGGTAAAATGT
>JAAOOA010003004.1:0-2500 GCA_012861695.1 Trematomus loennbergii | reverse complement strand
AACAGCCGTATTTTTTCTGAGTCCACCCAAAAACTGGGTTTCTGATTTCGTGCGGAAGGTAGTCTGAAAAACATGGATGAATCTTTTTGACAGAGAAGTGGAAATGAAGCCCAGGGACTTTTTCCCCTTCTCCGTTGTACCAACCATCGGAGAAGGGGAAAAATCGGGCCGAAGCGCCAAACACCTGGCCACTACTCCCGTTGGCACTTAGAAAAAATTTCACAATTTTTCAAAACTTCATTTTTGATTATTTTAAGATATAATTAAGCGTTTTCTTCACTTTTTTTTTTGCTCCACGGGTGGGGGCGCCTGGCAGGCCGCCTATGAGCACCCAAATTCGGCCTGGATCATCCAGGATTTGTGGGAAAAAATCCATAAACTGACTAAATCACCCAGAGAGGTCCCCTACCTAGCCCAAATATATATAATACAAATACATTTAAATAGTAAAAGGTGCACTTGTGCTCTGCATTACCCGGAATTTTATTTTCATAGCCCCATGATAGTGATTAAAAATCATTTTCATGGGAAAAAGTGTTAAAACGCCTGATTCAATTATATGCAGGACCCCAGTGAGCTCCAGACTATGTGCATTGTGTTGGGGAACCATATAAATGATAGAATAAATGCATTCAAATGCAAAAATAATGATTTAAAATCATTTTAGGGGGACAATTGTGGAGAGGAGCCTTAAAAATGACTCTGTTTTAAGATATAATTAAGCGTTTTCTTCACTTTTTTTTGCTTTCCACGGGTGGGGACGCCTGGCAGGCCGCCTATGAGCACCCAAATTCGGCCTGGATCATCCAGGATTTGTGGGCAAAGCTCCATAAACTGACTAAATCACCCAGAGAGGTCCCCTTTCTAGCCCAAATATATATAATACAAATACATTTAAATAGTAAAAGGTGCACTTGTGCTCTGCATTACCGGGAATTTTATTTTCATAGCCCCATGATAGTGATTAAAAATCATTTTCATGGGAAAAAGTGTTAAAACGCCTGATTAAATGATATGCAGGACCCCAGTGAGCTCCAGACTATGTGCATTGTGTTGGGGAACCATATAAATGATAGAATACATGCATTTAAATGCAAAAATAATGATTTAAAATCATTTTAGGGGGACAATTGTGGAGAGGAGCCTGAAAAAGACTCTGCAGCACCCCGGATAACTACCACTTCATCTGGTTTAAATGTGGTGGTGATAGTGGCATTGACTAGTACCCAGTACTGGGAGAGAACCAGGTTACAGCACATGTCTTTTCGACCCAGGAAAGAGTGCTCGAAACGTGGCAGAAGCATAGTCACACTGTGGGGTAACATGTTTCAAATGACAGCACACTGCTGCTTGTTGGCAGGCTGACTCACTTCACGTGTCTCTCACACACACCCAGGGGGGAGAAAGAGGACACATTGACCCAGGAAAGAAGCCTCAAAACACAGGTAAAACTGTGTTAAAGTGTGGGGGAACATGTTTCAAATGACAGCACACTGCTGCTTGTTGGCAGGCTGACTCACTTCACTTGTCTCACACACACCCAGGGGGGGAGAAAGAGGACACATTGACCCAGGAAAGAGTGCTCGAAAGCTGGCACAGCATAGTCACAGTGTGGAGGAACATGTTTCAAATGACAGCACACTGCTGCTTGTTGGCAGGCTGACTCACTTCACTTGTCTCACACACACCCAGGGGGGGGAGAAAGAGGACACATTTACCCAGGAAAGAGTGCTCGAAAGCTGGCTACAGCAGAGTCACAGTGTGGAGGAACATGTTTCAAATGACAGCACACTGCTGCTTGTTGGCAGGCTGACTCACTTCACTGGTCTCACACACACACCCAGGGGGGAGAAAGAGGACACATTGACCCAGGAAAGAAGCCTCAAAACACAGGTAAAACTGTGTTAAAGTGTGGGGGAACATGTTTCAAATGACAGCACACTGCTGCTTGTTGGCAGGCTGACTCACTTCACTGTCTCACACACACCCAGGGGGGGGAAAGAGGACACATTTACCCAGGAAAGAGTGCTCGAAAGCTGGCTACAGCAGAGTCACAGTGTGGAGGAACATGTTTCAAATGACAGCACACTGCTGCTTGTTGGCAGGCTGACTCACTTCACTGGTCTCACACACACACCCAGGGGGGAGAAAGAGGACACATTGACCCAGGAAAGAAGCCTCAAAACACAGGTAAAACTGTGTTAAACTGTGGGGGAATATGTTTCAAATGACAGCACACTGCTGCTTGTTGGCAGGCTGACTCACTTCACTGGTCTCTCACACACACCCAGGGGGGAGAAAGAGGACACATTGACCCAGGAAAGAAGCCTCAAAACACAGGTAAAACTGTGTTAAAGTGTGGGGAACATGTTTCAAATGACAGCACACTGCTGCTTGTTGGCAGGCTGACTCACTTCACTTGTCTCACACACACCCAGGGGGGGAGAAAGAGGACACATTTACCCAGGAAAGAGTGCTCGAAAGCTGGCTACAGCAGAGT
>JAAOOA010003003.1:0-34275 GCA_012861695.1 Trematomus loennbergii | reverse complement strand
TTACAACGTAGCTAGTCCAGATGCTGGAGAATGCATGTGTCTGTAAATTAGAAGAAGATGGATCCAGGTGGATGTCAACAATCCTGTGGGAGCCATCAGAGAAGTAGTATGGTGAGCATCATACATTTATACCACAGACATGTCTACAGGAGCTATTTAAGGTGCAGTATCTTGTCCAAGAACACTTCCCCATGTGAACTGGAGGGGGTGGAATTGGACCACTGATCGACTGGTTGGTAAACCCCATCTTTTAGCCATAACTCCATGAAATGATGAAGGTTTGGATATCAGTATGTCCAAGTTCAGGCTGTGTTTAGATATCAGTGAATCATTAATGGACAAACATTGATATAAAACTGTACGCCCACTAGGGCTGTGCGATTATGGCAAAAATCATAATCACGATTATTTGGGTCAATAATTGATATCACGATTATTAAATACGATTATTCATTGACTTTGAAAAAATCTATTTATTGAACTTTAAAACAAATAATAATTTGAACAGTATCTTTTTAACTGTTGATTACCCTGAACGTATAATTCAATTGAAAAACCAATACAAAAATAAATAAAATAAATGATACATTTAAATAAATAATATCAAAATAATAAATACCAATAAACAAGATCAACAAATATTTTGGAGCGCACTTCCACAAGCTACTAAACATATATAAATATGATAAATACAAATAAATGAGACTAAAATTAATTAGATCAAATATGTTGCACGGTCACAACCTAGCAAAGCAAAATAATTGTTTTTTTCGATTATGTTGTTTTCGTAATTGTGGCAGGCCAAAATCGTAATTGCGATTAAAATACGATTAATTGCACAGCCCTAACGCCCACTGAAACCCCCTTTGGACCTGCATGATGGTCAAATAAATGCTTTCATAACCGTCCAAAAGTTTAAACTTGGCTAAAAATGTAGATAACGTAAAACCCAGAAGCTTCTATAAAGGCTGAGGCCCGATGAGGTTCAGTCGTCTTTCCCTCAGCTAGGTAACGTCATTAGCATCGTTAGCATTGTTAGCATAGTTAGCATCATGTGTCTCCGAGGTCTCCTGCTGGTATCCGGGCTGTTTCTGAGCAGCTGGGCTCTGACTCCTGAAGAATGCAAGCCCTTGGTGACGCTGCTCTCTCTGGCTGACCCCTCCATGGTAAGACCGCCCTCTGGTTCTTTTATTCACTGTTAGCTTCAATGCTAATAAGGACAACGCTACAGGTACAAATAACTAAGGTAAAATATTTCTTGTGTTAATCTAAAATACTGTCAACAGATGTTTCGAGTAATAAAGTATGAAGAAGAGTCTGGAACAAAGACAGGGTTTTAAACTGCATAAAATAGTTAATAAATTGGAGAGATATAAAGTAAACGAGACTCTGATGAAGATGACTGGGTTCAGTTTAAAGCCTTACCTCGTACTCTAAAGATGGGATGTTTGATGTTTCTTCAGATGTACGGACAGTCATATATCCTCGCCGGTTACAACGATAATGATGTGTTGAAAGCCATCCTGAAGACCCTGGAGAGCGCCTGGATGAATGTCACTGACTCACCTTCCGGGGTCTTCATGTCTCAGTTTAACAAACTTTGAGTGGATAACACTGTGCAGCTGCAGAAAAACAACTTTATAAAAGAATGCACATATCTGTAAGTAAGCCTGAAGACAGCCTATGTATTTAAAAAAGTGATTATTATATAATCTTTTTCATTTAATTAATATAGTTCATTAAACTATCAGCTCCTTTGCAAAAAGCACAACAAATATTTGTGACCTCATTTTATACCTCATAATATAATTATTGTTTACATAACTCTTCCTCCTAATTTTTGTCCCAGGAATGGAACCTGTCTTCTCTCGAGAGAAACTGTCAACGTCACTTTTGACGGGAACACAGCATCAGTGTCATGTAAGGAACATCAGGCGAAACCATAGACTGTATATATAAAGAGAAACGTGCTGCAGCTTCAGAAAGGATGCAGCTATAAAAACCCAAATGTTCCACATGAAGAAACATCTTCAGCAACTTGACAACACATGCAGCATTTAGAAAACATTCAGCAACTTGAGGAGACATGCGCAGCGTTTACTAAAAGCTGCAGAAACCACACGCTGCAAATACAAAATGCTAATGAAAAGGAAATTACACCCCAGTAAAAAAGATTACTACTCTGAAGTATTTGCTCAAGTATAAAAGACTCAACCAGTTCTGGATCGGCCCTAAAAATACTCACTACTTGATTTTAACTGTCTCTGTTGTTGGAAACTTACCTAAAAAATGTTATGGTCTTATTTTAACAATGTGATCACATGACTCCTTCTGATGTTACTGAAGATCTGCTGTAAGCTAGCTAGCTAACGTAGCTAACCTAGTCATTTCAGATATACTGACAAACACTTACAGTTATGAGACAAACTAACTCTGAGACTCTGACAATGCATTGTCTTTTTATGCTGCTGAAACGCAAACATTTCCCAAATTGGGATCAATAAAGTACTTCTTATCTTATGTTATCTTATCTTATAAAATTGTTTCTGTCCTCAGTCATCAACATGAGCACGACGATGCTCATCCTGCCGGGCGTCAACGGTCTGATGGTCACCAGCGTCAACAGCTCCGTCAAACACTTTGACCTGGCGCTTGAAAAGCTTAATATCCCCAGTGAGAACAGAGAGGAGATCAGCCTCCGAGCTCTCTACCTGATGGGTAGGTAGCTTAGTCTGTGCTTACTTTAACTGCTTTACATCCCTTTATATTGGAAAGGATTTAACTGAGGTTTCATTATCTCCCGATTTTGTCAACATAAAACACAACGGAGGAAGAAGTATTTATATTTTTTACCTGAGTTTTAACACCAAGACTCTACAAGTAAAAGTGGAAAACCTTAAAAAGTAAAGCATTGAAGTTGCCGTTGAGTCTGTGCTCATTTTAGCTCCTCTACTTCTGGATTGTGTAAATGATGTATCTGAGGTTCTGGGTTCATTATCTCCTGGTTCTGTCTGCAGGCAGAGAGGCGACCCTGAAGGACTCGGACCTGGAAGAGTTCACGAAGCAGGCGAGCTGCCTCGGGTTCTCCGGAGAACCACAGTTAATCTACAACCCCAAGAACGGTGCTTTAAAATCACCTGATTAAACTATTTTAGGAATATATATTTAGATAATATATAACTGATTTATGTTTCTCTATCTGCAGGTTTCTGTACTTAAGAGGATTCCATTAAGATGTAGTTCTGAAGACAGGAACAATCATGAAGGAAATAAAAAAAAAAAAAGTGAAAACTGTATTCTTCTTCTGTACAAAAATCAGCTGGACCATTGTCATGCTCATCAAGATTTATAACGTTTTGATCCTTAAACCCTTTAGATAATGCTGAAAACATGTGAAGTCGATCGGACAAGGTCTCTTTTCTACTTAGCAACAGTCTGTTCTACTTAGCAACAGTCTGTTCTCCTTAGCAACAGTCTGTTCTCCTTAGCAACGGTCTGTTCTCCTTAGCAACAGTCTGTTCTCCTTAGCAACTGTCTGTTCTCCAACTCTCTGTTCTCCTTAGCAACAGTGTATTTTCCTTAGCAACAGTCTGTTAGCGAGAATTAACAACCTCTGGAATGTCCAAACTGACCAATCAGAATATAGTATTCAACCAAGCCGTTTAATAAGTCTTATTATTAAATCGTGGGACTCTGTGTTAATATGTTATTATGGTAGTGCTTATGAGTACACTGTAAAAACAGTTCCGATGGTGAAGTCAACAAAACTCAATTTTTTTGTAATTTACTTGCCCTAAATTAGTTTTTTTCAATGTGTGTTTAAATAAGTAACACGTAAGCAACAATGAGAACATGTTTTAAGAACTCATTAATTTGTAAATGAATATCACATTTTCTGAACTTTCTTTAAAAATAAATTTTGGAAAACGTAATAAAAATGCTTTTGTCAACGCCACGGTCATGCCACGCCCTCAAACGAGAATACCGCGGTGTGAGACTTCCTGTTCCTCTTTGCAGCGGTTCTTCTAGTGATGGCAAAATGAAGCTTTGAATGAAGCATCGAACCACTTGGACAATTGTGTCGGAAATAGGTTCATTTCTCGAAGCTTCAGTTACAGCGACCTCTCCTGGCGAAGTGCAAGGCTGCAGTGGGTTTAACGTATCTTTGCCTTGAAAAATATTCGATGCACACACACACTAAGACTGAATATCATGTTCTATTTGCAATTAAAGATTGATAATTGTGTGTATTGGGTTATTGAGAAGAGACTAGAGAGTGCTGGAAGGGCCTTTTATCAGTTAATAAAGTATTAAAGTTGAAAAGGAATGATTAAACGTTCATCCGTTCCGGGCTTCAAACCAGCTGCGCTGAGGTCATCGCCACTTTGGGCCGCCGGCTCTAACCACTGGGCTATCTATACGTCAAGCTATACACATGTTTTTTATATTGGTGTTAATTGTCTTTTTGTTCACAACTTCTCCACATTTCGAAGTGTTTCCCGAGCCAGAACGACCTATCTTTCTTCCTGGCTTGCTCTATAATGATCCAATTAAAATGCAATACCAACAACAACTCAACAGCAACAACGCAAACTACCCACACATTGCGCATTGTTTAGAGCGGTTATAAGTGTTGAAGCGCTCAAATTCGAAACTGTTTCAACCTGTCACCTGTCAGAATAGAGACGAGGCAGTGCATTGAATCGTGTGATTGTACCGCGAACCAGTCAATGAAGCAGTTGCTGGTTCGGACGTCATATGTCACGTGATTTGAAGCAGTTGCTGGTTCGGACGTCATATGTGACGTGATTTGAAGCAAGCTTCGAATCACTGCTTCTATGGAATAAGAAGTCCAGGGTTGAAGCTCCGTTCAAAGCTTCAGTGTCAAACTGCCATCACTAGGTTCTTCAGCAGTTGGACACGTGTTTGCGTTGGATCCTCCTCAAACCATCGTAAAACAAGTAAGCATGCCACCTGAGTTATTAATTACTGCTTTTTAACTAGCAAGTGTTATTTACTTTTGTTGTATTCACTGTTTTGAACGAAACATCGACATTTTAATGCATGCCAGCGCCATTACTGCTGTTAAAGTTAGACTCAGCCCTGTCGTGCTCATGTAGTCTATTTCTTCACGCAAAGTTGTTGGGCAAAGTTTGCATCAAGTGCTTACCGACGCAATTCTGTTAAAAGTGGTTAAGTTAAGAGTACGTATTAAGAATCAACTCCGCAAACTGTTCCCCTATGCCGCTTTAAGCTTTGGCCCGGGCACCGTGATGCGGCCGCGGGGCTCAGAGGCTCTCCTGCCGTGCATGTTGTGCGGTAAAATACCTCCGTTAAAACTATTCGCTACTACTTTATAACCCAGCGGTTATGTAAGAGTAAGTTACTAATGCGCCTATTTGATATTAATTCCTCTATATGTATTACGCCTTTTGTTTTATTGTGAGCAATGAATTATCTTTCTACAATCTTAGTGTACCCAATTTATACTCATAGTCTGCAGTTACAGCATTGAGTTGTTATTATACAATATGAAGTGCAAACTATATTTTTCATGCTTATGCAACGCTATAGATGCAAATCCATGTTGGAATCTGCAGGAGAGTTAACGTTAGCTCTCAGAAGAAAGTGACGGAGGTGACTTCAGTTAAGGTGCATTCAGGCGCAATTCAGTAAAAGTGTGTATTGGGCGAGGATGCATGGATAACGTCAGCAAGATGTGTTCAATGTAGTACAGTAAAATGCAGTCTTTAGCGAGAAATATCAATAAATTAGGGGGGGGGGATAAATGGCCAAAAAATAAAAAAATTGGAAAATGATTACGCCCACTTCAGGGATGGTGCATTGGGTCATTTGGGAGATATTTTGTATTGGGAGTTGGTACCTATCATGAAATAAACCCCCCACCCCACCCAAAAAACTAAATCGGACATGTTTTTTTCCCCCTTTTATCATTAAAAATAAAATAAAATCTTAAGAGAACACTTTGGTTCACCTGTCAGATGTTGCAAAGTTCTAAAGTAACAAAGTACATTTACATAATGCATTGTGGCTCCTGGTTGACTGCAAGCAAACCGTTGAAATCCCCAAGCAGACGATCATATTCAACACACCATCTGACAAGCAGTTAAACAGAGTTGTCACAGGTATGTTTTTTCCTTTTTAACAAAACTATTATATTATATTATTTTATAATTATATTATTATATGATATTATATGATAATTTAGCTTGGTTTGTGTCAGGTTCCATCCAATATTAGTCATACTTTTAGCTTTCTAGCTGTTAAGAATGTAGCTCAAACTAGCTAGCTAGCTTAGTGCAACAGTTGATTTGACATGTTTTTGCTCAAATTAGCCAGCTAACTTTATTATACAGTAATTACTTAGCTAACTGTTACATTAAGCTAAATTAGTAGACAGCACTGAAGTAATTAACACTCTCCTAGACCTAGTGCTTGTAACTTAATCTAATTTAGAATATTAATCTTTTTCAGAGAAGTCACATCAGTCTGATGACATACATCATCAAGCATGGCAGAGCCCAGACACATGTCCAAAACTAGATCTACCGGAAACATTTATAATGCAGATACCAACTTTCCTCCCTCCAAGAACTTCCAACCACCCACAAAACTCCCCACACTGCAGAGTGTCATAAGCATGAGACGGTACCACCTGGAGATGGGCAATGGGAGAGTGACTACAACCATTGCAGCACGGGAAGTGGCAAAACAGGTCTACGCCAAGTACTACCACGACACTGTGTTTTGTGTTTCCTTGAGCACCATCCAGAGGAAGGTAGAAAGGATCTGGAAACAGTTCAGTGAGGGCAGAAAGAGGTATGGACAGACAGGGAAAGAAGACTCACTGGCTGTCCAACAATACAAAGAGTTATTTCATACAAAGTCTGAGCTCTTTGATGTATTTGCCCATGACCCTATACGGCGGCAATCACTGGAGAAAGAGTGGTGTGTAAGCATGAGTGAGATGGAGCACAAATACTATGAAGACCAGAAGACAGAGCGAAGGATGTTCTGTTCCAAAGGTGTGGACCCTGTCTGGTACCTTAGCATGATGCGAACCCAAAGGTTGAGGGAGAGGAGCGAAGAGTACCAGAGGAAGAGAGACCAGCAGTTCTCATATCAAACTCTGGACCATATCACAGATATCTTGATTGAAACTGGTGAGATATCCAGCTGCAGCAGCGATGAAGAGAAAGAGGGCACACCCCCAAAAGCGACTGAGACAGATGTCTGAGACTGACACACAGCTTCAAAAGGAGGGTGAAGAGAGTGAGGCGCGAGCAGAACCCAAAGGAAGGAAAAAAATCTTCACAGATGTTGCTGAACTAGACATGGATGAAGATTTACTACCACAAGAGTTTCAACACATACGATTGTCCGAGAGAAAAGTCCGGGATGAGTTCTATACAACTGTAGCCAATCTCAGAAACAGGAGATGGCTCAAAGAAAGGAGAGGAAGAGACTAGACATGCTGGACACACTGAAATCTAGAGGTGGCCCCTTCACTGACAGTGGGGAAGTTGAGAAGTTCCTTGTGGATGAAAGTCTGAACAACAACGCAAAGCTGCAGAGGATGAAGCTTGAGGTTCAGTTTGCCAGAGAAAGTACCACGCTTCTGCCTAAAGTCGATCCTATCTTCAGAATCCAGGTGACACTGCCCAGTGGGAAGAGGAGGATGAAAACGGCACAGGAGTTTGGAGATGCTCTCATGGCGTACCTAGGCAAGAGGAGTGACCGAACCACACTGGAATATGCAAAATTCCAAGAAAGTCTTGAAAGGCTAAGAAAAATATGAGGTGCTACTTAAGACTGACAAGTTCAAGTTCTTTCTATGTCAATGTGACTGAATAAAAATGATTTAACTGTTTTGTATTTGGAATAAAAATCTAATCAAGTTTTCCAAATGAGTTTAGTCTTTTAGTCTTAGCAGACTGTAAGAATAGTGAATTTCAAAGGGCGGAACAGCCAAAAAAACGCTCTTTTTGTGTTCTTTTTTTTATTTTAAAGAGGGATGGGGGATTATTTTCAAGATACAGAGTTACTTTGAGGTGTAACAGTTCTTCTATTAATAGTGTTTATTAATTCTCAAATGGGTTTGAAAGCATTCATTCAACAGTATATAGGCAAACAGTAAGAATAGCTTATGCATACCAGGCGGAATGTGCAGAAAATGCCACTTTTTGGGTTCTTTTTTTCATTTTCAAGGGGTGGGGGGTTATTTTCAAGATACAGAGTTACTTTTGGTGTCAAAGTTCTTGTATTGATAGTGTTAATCAAGTCCCAAATGGGTGTGTTGAAATGTTGAACTTGATGATTATCCCCCCCCCCTAATAAATACAGTTTTATTAAGGAGATGTTTTACTACAACATAAAGTAGATATTAGACAGTAGGCAAACGAGATAAAGGAGTGTATATTGAAGTTAGGATCCGCTGTGTAGAGAATCATGGAATTGTACTGGTATCTAACAATACCATCCTTAATAAATGCCATCCTTATAAATGTATATAAATACAATACCGTTTTAAATGATACTTGTGTTTTAATGTTTGATTCCATTAATTGAATTAAATATGTTTTAATGAATTCTACTGAAATGATTGTTACATTGTCATCATGTAACTATTTTGTTCTTTCATTTGCCTCACCAGAAAATAGTCACACCTCCTCTTGAAGACATTTGCCATTTTTTGATGGCTTAAACCCTTGTAATGCATGTGAATAGCACCTCTGTTACCGTCTGTTAACAGCTAATGTAAACTGGCTCGTTATGTTTTCAAGACGGATTTGATTTTTGTTTTGAGGAAAACACATGGTGTGTCCTGATTTGTACTTGTACTATTTGTACTTGTACTTTAGTGTTTTGTTTGTATACAGGGAACAGCAAAGCTCGAAGTGCACCAGGCTCGTGATGCACAGCATGAAGTGATACGTTGCCCAAGAGCCAGATGCAGTTATAACCATCAAGTAATAACCATGTGTCTCCATGTATGTTAATGTGTTGTGCTTTTAAACAAACTTGTTACTCTTTTATGACAACTGTTTTGAAATAATCACATTTTAATAAAATGTATTAACATGTCCATAACGTTCCCTTTTTTAATTTATTTGTTTAATCTGCAATGTTTCAATGCTATCAAATATTTAAAGGGTTGGATTGAAATCAGGAAGAGTTTGTCGTATATAGGTTCCGGCAACTCAATTGTGTTTTATAATTTACTTTATTCTCGTGTGGTTCTTAGCAGATTGTTATTTGCATTGGTTACACTTAATATCTGGGCTTTTAATTGTAGGCTCATCTCATCTTTTCATATGCAGAGAAAATCACATTAGTGAGTTTACCCAACTCCTATAATTGCTTGGAACTGCTTGACACATATTTTTAAAGTTTTAGCAAAGTAACACATTCTTGAGTAGAGGAAAACTAAAAAAAGTACATTTCACCAACTCAAAAAATGCAAAAGTTGACTAAACTCTTAAAATTGCTTGGAACCGCTTGACACATATTTTTTAAGTTTTACCAAAGCAAAAGTTTTTACAGTGTAGAGTTTTTAAAGGGTTACTCTACAATATTTGAGCAGATTATCGTTAAAGGCAGCATCAGCATCTGTCGTTTGTAAAATATGAGTTAAAATGTGAATGTTGACATTTTCAGCAGTATGGCAGTAGGAGTCAGTCTCTGTTTAACTATCAGTGAATCAACAGGGTCAAATATCACAAGCATGACTGTGCAGAAAAATGTTAATACTGGGAAACCAATGAGCTGCTATAAAAGGCTGAGCAGCTGAAGCTCAGTCGTAGGTTGCTTTCCCGTTAGCTTCGTTAGCATCTTTAGCATGGTTAGCATCATGTGTCTCCGAGGTCTCCTGCTGGTACGGGCTGTTTCTGAGCAGCTGGGCTCTGACTCCTGAAGAATGCCAGCCCTTGGTGACGCCTCTCTCTCTGGCTGACCCCTCCATGGTAAGACCCCCCTCTGGTTCCTTTATTCACCGTTAGTCACTGTAAGAAGAAGTTCTCAGAACCTTAACTTAAGTAAAAGTACAAATAATATGGTCTTAAAGTACTCCACTAAAAGTAAAAGTGCAAAAGTATGAGTATCAACATATACTTCACGTACAGAATAATATAAAGTGCAGAATAATTTCACTTATATATCTTAACAGTAATATTATTAAGGTTATTTTATTATCCGCCTTTAATACCGCAATTTTAGTTTTGTAGTTTTCTCAATGTGGACCAACTTTATATACTTTAAATACTGTATAGTTTATTAGTATAGTACTGCATTATACTATATCAGCATATTTGTATATGTACAGTAGAAGTATAAAGTAGCATTAAATTGAAATACTCAAGTAAAGTACAAAACAGCACTTAAGTACAAAATGTACTTGCAGTGGTGTGTTACTTTCCACCTGTTACACTACAGGTGAACAGGGTTAAACACTAATGACACTTCAGTGGATTCTAAGGACAATTATTATTTGTATTTCAAGTTTTCCGAAATGTTTTTTAAAATGTTCAATGTGCAAAACTGTGAATAAAACTAAAACGGAGCTCAGATTTTATTTCTGCTTTTTAAACTGTAGTATGTGCTCATGTGTTTCATTGTGTTTAGGCTACTGCCTGAATGTGCTGAATGCAGGTTGATGAAATATTCCCATAAATGTCTTTGTATTGCATTTTATATTCAGGTAAAGTGATCAGGTAAAATTACCTTTATATTGTGACACTTTTACAGATAACTAGTAACAGGTTATTAACTAAAGTTACCCTCCCAACCCTGGTAATAATTAAAACACTTATGCACAATAAAAATAAAATAATTATTTCTCACAACACAAGCAGCCCAACAAGAAGTCCACATGTATGAACAAATTATTTGGAACATCTATTGCAGAGGATCAGGGCCAGATGTTTTTCAGATTTCTGACTTTTTTTTTAGAATTCCAGCTTTTTCTCAGAATTCCAACTTTTTTTCAGACTTCCAAATTTTTTGATACATTTTGAGTTTGAACCAAACAAAAAAATGCACTGTTGGTCAAACCTCAAAAAGGTTCCCATGTGGCCCTTATCCTCTCTTTTTTGGGGCAGGGTTAATTGTGTGTGTGTGTGTGTGTGTGGTGTGTGTGTGTGTGTGTGTGTGTGTGTGTGGGTGTGTTGTGTGTGTGTGTGTGTGTATGTGTATGTGTGTGTGTGTGTGTGTGTGTGTGTGTGTGTGTGTGTGTGTGTGTGTGTGTGTGTGTGTGTGTGTGTGTGTGTGTGTGGTGTGTGTGTGTGTGTGTGTGTAGATGTACAACAGGTCCCACCTCCTGGTGGGTTACTCAGATAATGCAGCGTTTGGCGCCATCCTGAAGCACACGGAGAGCTCCTGGTGGAACATCAGCCCGTCTCCGTCCGACCCCAAGGGGATCGTTTTAGCCAACGAGGACAAACTGTGAGCATCTGCACTCATGCAAAAATATAATAACAAATACCAGGAAAAACCAAGATCATTTACTATATTCTTATCATTTTAATTATATAGCATAATAGTTCTCTATCTGTGGTTTTCATTTTCTTTTTACTTTTATGTATGCACCAAGTCAAATTCCTCGTATGTGTCAACCTACCTGGTGATAAACCTGAATCTGATTCTGATTCTGTAGAACCCAATTCAATAGCTCTCCAGATGATACTCTGATTAATCAGTGAATCCTCTCCTGATTTGAAATACATCTCAGTTCTCGTGCTCGGAACACATCAAGTTTCTTCATATTGACATTCAGACCTTTATATATACAGTCTATGATTTAGACCCAGCGATAAACTCACCTCCTCCTCTTTCCCCTCAGGAATGGTACCTGCACGTCAAAAACTGCCAACATAACTATTGAGGGCGACACAGCCTCATCGTCAGGTGAGTTTCACAATCTGACATTTCTTTTAGGCGACTGAAACTGCCAGAAGGAAAGACAAAGGTCCACAGTGCTCACATTTATAATACAAGTTAACTCGAGACCATGATAAATAAATGTAAAAAGTACAGTGTGATTTTAAGTCCAGTTATCCAAAGAGAAGCGATGGAGCATTGTGAGCCTGTTAGCATGCTGACGGATCATTCAAATTCAAAGATTGAAAGGTTTTATTGTCATATGCACATAGCTATGAGAGAAGTGGAGAAATGGCAATGAAATTCTTCTGACCTGAGCTCCTTGCTGAGAATCTTGAATCTTTGATGTATCCCAGGTACAGCCTCAGTTTCCTGCATAGCTCTGTGTCTCACCTGTGTAATCAGGTATTCTCCTGTCTGTTTTCAGTGGGGAACGTCTTCTCCACCACCTTCCACCTGCTGCCGGGCTGTGATGGATGTCTGGTCCTCAGCATGAACACCACGGCCAAACACATGGACATCGTGGCCAAGCTGCTGAAGATCAACATCACGGTGACAGCGGAGGAGGTCAAAATGCAAAGCGTCTATCTGTTAGGTAGGAAGCATGACAGGAAATAATAATGTATGATTACTTAACCTCTACCTAACCCTTGTCGTGGATCCGATGTAACACTCACAACATTAAAGAATAAGACGAAGATAAATCAATAAAACACAGACACAGAGATGGTTGAAGTCAAATATTATATTGCTGTACAGCACCATAAGAGACACATTACCTTGCATCAAAGCAGTCTATAGTGTAATGTCCCTTAGACCAAGAGAATCTTACAGCTTATACACCTGATAGATGGATAGATAGATAGATAGATAGATAGATAGATAGATAGATAGATAGATAGATAGATAGATAGATAGATAGATAGATAGATAGATGGATGGATGGATGGATGGATGGATGGATGGATGGATGGATGGATGGATGGATGGATGGATGGATGGATGGATAGATAGATAGATAGATAGATAGATAGATAGATAGATAGATAGATAGATAGATAGATAGATAGATAGATAGATAGATAGATGGATGGATGGATGGATGGATGGATAGATAGATATATAGATGGATGGATGGATGGATGGATAGATAGATAGATAGATAGATAGATAGATAGATGGATGGATGGATGGATGGATGGATGGATGGATGGATGGATAGATAGATAGATAGATAGATAGATAGATAGATAGATGGATGGATGGATGGATGGATGGATGGATGGATGGATAGATAGATAGATAGATAGATAGATAGATAGATAGATAGATAGATAGATAGATAGATAGATAGATGGATGGATGGATGGATGGATGGATGGATGGATGGATAGATAGATAGATAGATAGATAGATAGATAGATAGATAGATAGATAGATAGATAGATAGATAGATAGATAGATAGATAGATGGATGGATGGATGGATGGATGGATAGATAGATATATAGATAGATGGAGATGGATGGATAGATAGATAGATAGATAGATAGATAGATAGATGGATGGATGGATGGATGGATGGATGGATGGATGGATGGATGGATGGATGGATGGATGGATGGATAGATAGATAGATAGATAGATAGATAGATGGATGGATGGATGGATGGATGGATGGATGGATGGATGGATGGATGGATGGATGGATGGATAGATAGATAGATAGATAGATAGATAGATAGATAGATAGATAGATGGAGATGGATGGATGGATGGATGGATGGATGGATAGATAGATAGATAGATAGTAGATAGATAGATAGATAGATAGATAGATAGATAGATAGATAGATAGATAGATAGATAGATAGATGGATGGATGGATGGATGGATGGATGGATATGGATAGATAGATAGATAGATAGATAGATAGATAGATAGATAGATAGATAGATAGATGAGATGGATGGATGGATGGATGGATGGATGGATGGATGGATGGATGGATGGATGGATGGATAGATAGATAGATAGATAGATAGATAGATAGATAGATAGATAGATAGATAGATGGATTACTCTTGACTTAAAAGTACTTAATCATGCTTGTTTTAAAAACTTAATAAAAGTAGAAGTCATGCTGAAATCCTTTCCTAAAGTCAGGTATTAAAGCGTCTCTGTGTTTCTGTCTGCAGGCAGAGAGGCGACCCTGAAGGACTCGGACTTTGACTATTTCAAGAAGCAGGCGAGCTGCCTCGGGTTCTCCGGAGAACCACAGTTCATCTACGACTCCAAGAACGGTGCTTTAAAATTACCTGATTAAACGATGAAACAGAGATTTCACAGATAACTGATCTCACTGTTTCTCTCTCTGTCTGCAGGATACTGCGCTGAAGGCGAGAGCGTTAAGATTGAACTGAATAGCGACGGTGATGAATAAGTGAAGATGAGGAAATAAAGAGAAGTGACTCAAAACATCAAACGTGTGGTTTTATTTATTATCTAATGAGAAGATTTTCAAACTGTGGAGGGAAGGTATTTTAACAGTGGGTCTAAAAGAGACGACTAAACGTCATCACGCCTCCTTTAGCTTAGCGGTGGTGACGTGAAGTCATGTGACCGTGCTGTAGTTTCTTTATAGCCCAACATTAGCCACCTTTAGCTTAGCGGTGGTGACGTGAAGTCATGTGACCGTACTGTAGTTCCTTTATAGCCCAACATTAGCCACCTTTAGCTTAGCGGTGGTGACGTGAAGTCATGTGACCGTGCTGTAGTTCCTTTATAGCCCAACATTAGCCACCATTAGCTTAGCGGTGGTGACGTGAAGTCACGTGACCGTGCTATAGTTCCTTTATAGCCCAACATTTGCCACCTTTAGCTTAGCGGTGGTGACGTGAAGTCATGTGACCGTGCTGTAGTTCCTTTATAGCCCAACATTAGCCACCTTTAGCTTAGCTGTGTTGACGTGAAGTCATGTGACCGTGCTGTAGTTCCTTTACAGCCCAACATTAGCCCACCAGTGATAGACTAGTTAATGATAGAAACACTAGTTAATGATAGAAACACTAGTTAATGATAGGTTCTAGTTAATGATAGAAACACTAGTTAAAGATAGAAACACTAGTTAATGATAGATTCTAGTTAATGATAGAAACACTAGTTAAAGATAGAAACACTAGATGATGATAGAAACACTAGTTAATGATAGAAACACTAGTTAATGATAGAAACACTAGTTAGTGATAGAAACACTAGTTAATGATAGAAACACTAGTTAATGATAGAAACACTAGTTAGTAATAGAAACACTAGATAATGATAGAAACACTAGTTAATGATAGAAACACTAGTTAATGATAGAAACACTAGTTAGTGATAGAAACACACCAGTTAACGTTATAAACCTCGGGGAGAGCAACATATGAGGATCCCTCTCCAGGACAGCCAGACAATAGATGTGGTGTGTACATTAAAAAGATAACACATTTACAACGTAGCTAGTCCAGATGCTGGAGAATGCATGTGTCTGTAAATTAGAAGAAGATGGATCCAGGTGGATGTCAACAATCCTGTGGGAGCCATCAGAGAAGTAGTATGGTGAGCATCATACATTTATACCACAGACATGTCTACAGGAGCTATTTAAGGTGCAGTATCTTGTCCAAGAACACTTCCCCATGTGAACTGGAGGGGGTGGAATTGGACCACTGATCGACTGGTTGGTAAACCCCATCTTTTAGCCATAACTCCATGAAATGATGAAGGTTTGGATATCAGTATGTCCAAGTTCAGGCTGTGTTTAGATATCAGTGAATCATTAATGGACAAACATTGATATAAAACTGTACGCCCACTAGGGCTGTGCGATTATGGCAAAAATCATAATCACGATTATTTGGGTCAATAATTGATATCACGATTATTAAATACGATTATTCATTGACTTTGAAAAAATCTATTTATTGAACTTTAAAACAAATAATAATTTGAACAGTATCTTTTTAACTGTTGATTACCCTGAACGTATAATTCAATTGAAAAACCAATACAAAAATAAATAAAATAAATGATACATTTAAATAAATAATATCAAAATAATAAATACCAATAAACAAGATCAACAAATATTTTGGAGCGCACTTCCACAAGCTACTAAACATATATAAATATGATAAATACAAATAAATGAGACTAAAATTAATTAGATCAAATATGTTGCACGGTCACAACCTAGCAAAGCAAAATAATTGTTTTTTTCGATTATGTTGTTTTCGTAATTGTGGCAGGCCAAAATCGTAATTGCGATTAAAATACGATTAATTGCACAGCCCTAACGCCCACTGAAACCCCCTTTGGACCTGCATGATGGTCAAATAAATGCTTTCATAACCGTCCAAAAGTTTAAACTTGGCTAAAAATGTAGATAACGTAAAACCCAGAAGCTTCTATAAAGGCTGAGGCCCGATGAGGTTCAGTCGTCTTTCCCTCAGCTAGGTAACGTCATTAGCATCGTTAGCATTGTTAGCATAGTTAGCATCATGTGTCTCCGAGGTCTCCTGCTGGTATCCGGGCTGTTTCTGAGCAGCTGGGCTCTGACTCCTGAAGAATGCAAGCCCTTGGTGACGCTGCTCTCTCTGGCTGACCCCTCCATGGTAAGACCGCCCTCTGGTTCTTTTATTCACTGTTAGCTTCAATGCTAATAAGGACAACGCTACAGGTACAAATAACTAAGGTAAAATATTTCTTGTGTTAATCTAAAATACTGTCAACAGATGTTTCGAGTAATAAAGTATGAAGAAGAGTCTGGAACAAAGACAGGGTTTTAAACTGCATAAAATAGTTAATAAATTGGAGAGATATAAAGTAAACGAGACTCTGATGAAGATGACTGGGTTCAGTTTAAAGCCTTACCTCGTACTCTAAAGATGGGATGTTTGATGTTTCTTCAGATGTACGGACAGTCATATATCCTCGCCGGTTACAACGATAATGATGTGTTGAAAGCCATCCTGAAGACCCTGGAGAGCGCCTGGATGAATGTCACTGACTCACCTTCCGGGGTCTTCATGTCTCAGTTTAACAAACTTTGAGTGGATAACACTGTGCAGCTGCAGAAAAACAACTTTATAAAAGAATGCACATATCTGTAAGTAAGCCTGAAGACAGCCTATGTATTTAAAAAAGTGATTATTATATAATCTTTTTCATTTAATTAATATAGTTCATTAAACTATCAGCTCCTTTGCAAAAAGCACAACAAATATTTGTGACCTCATTTTATACCTCATAATATAATTATTGTTTACATAACTCTTCCTCCTAATTTTTGTCCCAGGAATGGAACCTGTCTCTCTCTCGAGAGAGAAACTGTCAACGTCACTTTTGACGGGAACACAGCATCAGTGTCATGTAAGGAACATCAGGCGAAACCATAGACTGTATATATAAAGAGAAACGTGCTGCAGCTTCAGAAAGGATGCAGCTATAAAAACCCAAATGTTCCACATGAAGAAACATCTTCAGCAACTTGACAACACATGCAGCATTTAGAAAACATTCAGCAACTTGAGGAGACATGCGCAGCGTTTACTAAAAGCTGCAGAAACCACACGCTGCAAATACAAAATGCTAATGAAAAGGAAATTACACCCCAGTAAAAAAGATTACTACTCTGAAGTATTTGCTCAAGTATAAAAGACTCAACCAGTTCTGGATCGGCCCTAAAAATACTCACTACTTGATTTTAACTGTCTCTGTTGTTGGAAACTTACCTAAAAAATGTTATGGTCTTATTTTAACAATGTGATCACATGACTCCTTCTGATGTTACTGAAGATCTGCTGTAAGCTAGCTAGCTAACGTAGCTAACCTAGTCATTTCAGATATACTGACAAACACTTACAGTTATGAGACAAACTAACTCTGAGACTCTGACAATGCATTGTCTTTTTATGCTGCTGAAACGCAAACATTTCCCAAATTGGGATCAATAAAGTACTTCTTATCTTATGTTATCTTATCTTATAAAATTGTTTCTGTCCTCAGTCATCAACATGAGCACGACGATGCTCATCCTGCCGGGCGTCAACGGTCTGACGGTCACCAGCGTCAACAGCTCCGTCAAACACTTTGACCTGGCGCTTGAAAAGCTTAATATCCCCAGTGAGAACAGAGAGGAGATCAGCCTCCGAGCTCTCTACCTGATGGGTAGGTAGCTTAGTCTGTGCTTACTTTAACTGCTTTACATCCCTTTATATTGGAAAGGATTTAACTGAGGTTTCATTATCTCCCGATTTTGTCAACATAAAACACAACGGAGGAAGAAGTATTTATATTTTTTACCTGAGTTTTAACACCAAGACTCTACAAGTAAAAGTGGAAAACCTTAAAAAGTAAAGCATTGAAGTTGCCGTTGAGTCTGTGCTCATTTTAGCTCCTCTACTTCTGGATTGTGTAAATGATGTATCTGAGGTTCTGGGTTCATTATCTCCTGGTTCTGTCTGCAGGCAGAGAGGCGACCCTGAAGGACTCGGACCTGGAAGAGTTCACGAAGCAGGCGAGCTGCCTCGGGTTCTCCGGAGAACCACAGTTAATCTACAACCCCAAGAACGGTGCTTTAAAATCACCTGATTAAACTATTTTAGGAATATATATTTAGATAATATATAACTGATTTATGTTTCTCTATCTGCAGGTTTCTGTACTTAAGAGGATTCCATTAAGATGTAGTTCTGAAGACAGGAACAATCATGAAGGAAATAAAAAAAACAAAAAGTGAAAACTGTATTCTTCTTCTGTACAAAAATCAGCTGGACCATTGTCATGCTCATCAAGATTTATAACGTTTTGATCCTTAAACCCTTTAGATAATGCTGAAAACATGTGAAGTCGATCGGACAAGGTCTCTTTTCTACTTAGCAACAGTCTGTTCTACTTAGCAACAGTCTGTTCTCCTTAGCAACAGTCTGTTCTCCTTAGCAACGGTCTGTTCTCCTTAGCAACAGTCTGTTCTCCTTAGCAACTGTCTGTTCTCCAACTCTCTGTTCTCCTTAGCAACAGTGTATTTTCCTTAGCAACAGTCTGTTAGCGAGAATTAACAACCTCTGGAATGTCCAAACTGACCAATCAGAATATAGTATTCAACCAAGCCGTTTAATAAGTCTTATTATTAAATCGTGGGACTCTGTGTTAATATGTTATTATGGTAGTGCTTATGAGTACACTGTAAAAACAGTTCCGATGGTGAAGTCAACAAAACTCAATTTTTTAATGTAATTTACTTGCCCTAAATTAGTTTTTTTTCAATGTGTGTTTAAATAAGTAACACGTAAGCAACAATGAGAACATGTTTTAAGAACTCATTAATTTGTAAATGAATATCACATTTTCTGAACTTTCTTTAAAAATAATTTTGGAAAACGTAATAAAAATGCTTTTGTCAACGCCACGGTCATGCCACGCCCTCAAACGAGAATACCGCGGTGTGAGACTTCCTGTTCCTCTTTGCAGCGGTTCTTCTAGTGATGGCAAAATGAAGCTTTGAATGAAGCATCGAACCACTTGGACAATTGTGTCGGAAATAGGTTCATTTCTCGAAGCTTCAGTTACAGCGACCTCTCCTGGCGAAGTGCAAGGCTGCAGTGGGTTTAACGTATCTTTGCCTTGAAAAATATTCGATGCACACACACACTAAGACTGAATATCATGTTCTATTTGCAATTAAAGATTGATAATTGTGTGTATTGGGTTATTGAGAAGAGACTAGAGAGTGCTGGAAGGGCCTTTTATCAGTTAATAAAGTATTAAAGTTGAAAAGGAATGATTAAACGTTCATCCGTTCCGGGCTTCAAACCAGCTGCGCTGAGGTCATCGCCACTTTGGGCCGCCGGCTCTAACCACTGGGCTATCTATACGTCAAGCTATACACATGTTTTTTATATTGGTGTTAATTGTCTTTTTGTTCACAACTTCTCCACATTTCGAAGTGTTTCCCGAGCCAGAACGACCTATCTTTCTTCCTGGCTTGCTCTATAATGATCCAATTAAAATGCAATACCAACAACAACTCAACAGCAACAACGCAAACTACCCACACATTGCGCATTGTTTAGAGCGGTTATAAGTGTTGAAGCGCTCAAATTCGAAACTGTTTCAACCTGTCACCTGTCAGAATAGAGACGAGGCAGTGCATTGAATCGTGTGATTGTACCGCGAACCAGTCAATGAAGCAGTTGCTGGTTCGGACGTCATATGTCACGTGATTTGAAGCAGTTGCTGGTTCGGACGTCATATGTGACGTGATTTGAAGCAAGCTTCGAATCACTGCTTCTATGGAATAAGAAGTCCAGGGTTGAAGCTCCGTTCAAAGCTTCAGTGTCAAACTGCCATCACTAGGTTCTTCAGCAGTTGGACACGTGTTTGCGTTGGATCCTCCTCAAACCATCGTAAAACAAGTAAGCATGCCACCTGAGTTATTAATTACTGCTTTTTAACTAGCAAGTGTTATTTACTTTTGTTGTATTCACTGTTTTGAACGAAACATCGACATTTTAATGCATGCCAGCGCCATTACTGCTGTTAAAGTTAGACTCAGCCCTGTCGTGCTCATGTAGTCTATTTCTTCACGCAAAGTTGTTGGGCAAAGTTTGCATCAAGTGCTTACCGACGCAATTCTGTTAAAAGTGGTTAAGTTAAGAGTACGTATTAAGAATCAACTCCGCAAACTGTTCCCCTATGCCGCTTTAAGCTTTGGCCCGGGCACCGTGATGCGGCCGCGGGGCTCAGAGGCTCTCCTGCCGTGCATGTTGTGCGGTAAAATACCTCCGTTAAAACTATTCGCTACTACTTTATAACCCAGCGGTTATGTAAGAGTAAGTTACTAATGCGCCTATTTGATATTAATTCCTCTATATGTATTACGCCTTTTGTTTTATTGTGAGCAATGAATTATCTTTCTACAATCTTAGTGTACCCAATTTATACTCATAGTCTGCAGTTACAGCATTGAGTTGTTATTATACAATATGAAGTGCAAACTATATTTTTCATGCTTATGCAACGCTATAGATGCAAATCCATGTTGGAATCTGCAGGAGAGTTAACGTTAGCTCTCAGAAGAAAGTGACGGAGGTGACTTCAGTTAAGGTGCATTCAGGCGCAATTCAGTAAAAGTGTGTATTGGGCGAGGATGCATGGATAACGTCAGCAAGATGTGTTCAATGTAGTACAGTAAAATGCAGTCTTTAGCGAGAAATATCAATAAATTAGGGGGGGGGGATAAATGGCCAAAAAATAAAAAAATTGGAAAATGATTACGCCCACTTCAGGGATGGTGCATTGGGTCATTTGGGAGATATTTTGTATTGGGAGTTGGTACCTATCATGAAATAAACCCCCCACCCCACCCAAAAAACTAAATCGGACATGTTTTTTTCCCCCTTTTATCATTAAAAATAAAATAAAATCTTAAGAGAACACTTTGGTTCACCTGTCAGATGTTGCAAAGTTCTAAAGTAACAAAGTACATTTACATAATGCATTGTGGCTCCTGGTTGACTGCAAGCAAACCGTTGAAATCCCCAAGCAGACGATCATATTCAACACACCATCTGACAAGCAGTTAAACAGAGTTGTCACAGGTATGTTTTTTCCTTTTTAACAAAACTATTATATTATATTATTTTATAATTATATTATTATATGATATTATATGATAATTTAGCTTGGTTTGTGTCAGGTTCCATCCAATATTAGTCATACTTTTAGCTTTCTAGCTGTTAAGAATGTAGCTAAACTAGCTAGCTAGCTTAGTGCAACAGTTGATTTGACATGTTTTTGCTCAAATTAGCCAGCTAACTTTATTATACAGTAATTACTTAGCTAACTGTTACATTAAGCTAAATTAGTAGACAGCACTGAAGTAATTAACACTCTCCTAGACCTAGTGCTTGTAACTTAATCTAATTTAGAATATTAATCTTTTTCAGAGAAGTCACATCAGTCTGATGACATACATCATCAAGCATGGCAGAGCCCAGACACATGTCCAAAACTAGATCTACCGGAAACATTTATAATGCAGATACCAACTTTCCTCCCTCCAAGAACTTCCAACCACCCACAAAACTCCCCACACTGCAGAGTGTCATAAGCATGAGACGGTACCACCTGGAGATGGGCAATGGGAGAGTGACTACAACCATTGCAGCACGGGAAGTGGCAAAACAGGTCTACGCCAAGTACTACCACGACACTGTGTTTTGTGTTTCCTTGAGCACCATCCAGAGGAAGGTAGAAAGGATCTGGAAACAGTTCAGTGAGGGCAGAAAGAGGTATGGACAGACAGGGAAAGAAGACTCACTGGCTGTCCAACAATACAAAGAGTTATTTCATACAAAGTCTGAGCTCTTTGATGTATTTGCCCATGACCCTATACGGCGGCAATCACTGGAGAAAGAGTGGTGTGTAAGCATGAGTGAGATGGAGCACAAATACTATGAAGACCAGAAGACAGAGCGAAGGATGTTCTGTTCCAAAGGTGTGGACCCTGTCTGGTACCTTAGCATGATGCGAACCCAAAGGTTGAGGGAGAGGAGCGAAGAGTACCAGAGGAAGAGAGACCAGCAGTTCTCATATCAAACTCTGGACCATATCACAGATATCTTGATTGAAACTGGTGAGATATCCAGCTGCAGCAGCGATGAAGAGAAAGAGGGCACACCCCCAAAAGCGACTGAGACAGATGTCTGAGACTGACACACAGCTTCAAAAGGAGGGTGAAGAGAGTGAGGCGCGAGCAGAACCCAAAGGAAGGAAAAAAATCTTCACAGATGTTGCTGAACTAGACATGGATGAAGATTTACTACCACAAGAGTTTCAACACATACGATTGTCCGAGAGAAAAGTCCGGGATGAGTTCTATACAACTGTAGCCAATCTCAGAAACAGGAGATGGCTCAAAGAAAGGAGAGGAAGAGACTAGACATGCTGGACACACTGAAATCTAGAGGTGGCCCCTTCACTGACAGTGGGGAAGTTGAGAAGTTCCTTGTGGATGAAAGTCTGAACAACAACGCAAAGCTGCAGAGGATGAAGCTTGAGGTTCAGTTTGCCAGAGAAAGTACCACGCTTCTGCCTAAAGTCGATCCTATCTTCAGAATCCAGGTGACACTGCCCAGTGGGAAGAGGAGGATGAAAACGGCACAGGAGTTTGGAGATGCTCTCATGGCGTACCTAGGCAAGAGGAGTGACCGAACCACACTGGAATATGCAAAATTCCAAGAAAGTCTTGAAAGGCTAAGAAAAATATGAGGTGCTACTTAAGACTGACAAGTTCAAGTTCTTTCTATGTCAATGTGACTGAATAAAAATGATTTAACTGTTTTGTATTTGGAATAAAAATCTAATCAAGTTTTCCAAATGAGTTTAGTCTTTTAGTCTTAGCAGACTGTAAGAATAGTGAATTTCAAAGGGCGGAACAGCCAAAAAAACGCTCTTTTTGTGTTCTTTTTTTTATTTTAAAGAGGGATGGGGGATTATTTTCAAGATACAGAGTTACTTTGAGGTGTAACAGTTCTTCTATTAATAGTGTTTATTAATTCTCAAATGGGTTTGAAAGCATTCATTCAACAGTATATAGGCAAACAGTAAGAATAGCTTATGCATACCAGGCGGAATGTGCAGAAAATGCCACTTTTTGGGTTCTTTTTTTCATTTTCAAGGGGTGGGGGGTTATTTTCAAGATACAGAGTTACTTTTGGTGTCAAAGTTCTTGTATTGATAGTGTTAATCAAGTCCCAAATGGGTGTGTTGAAATGTTGAACTTGATGATTATCCCCCCCCCCTAATAAATACAGTTTTATTAAGGAGATGTTTTACTACAACATAAAGTAGATATTAGACAGTAGGCAAACGAGATAAAGGAGTGTATATTGAAGTTAGGATCCGCTGTGTAGAGAATCATGGAATTGTACTGGTATCTAACAATACCATCCTTAATAAATGCCATCCTTATAAATGTATATAAATACAATACCGTTTTAAATGATACTTGTGTTTTAATGTTTGATTCCATTAATTGAATTAAATATGTTTTAATGAATTCTACTGAAATGATTGTTACATTGTCATCATGTAACTATTTTGTTCTTTCATTTGCCTCACCAGAAAATAGTCACACCTCCTCTTGAAGACATTTTGCCATTTTTTTGATGGCTTAAACCCCTTGTAATGCATGTGAATAGCACCTCTGTTACCGTCTGTTAACAGCTAATGTAAACTGGCTCGTTATGTTTTCAAGACGGATTTGATTTTTGTTTTGAGGAAAACACATGGTGTGTCCTGATTTGTACTTGTACTATTTGTACTTGTACTTTAGTGTTTTGTTTGTATACAGGGAACAGCAAAGCTCGAAGTGCACCAGGCTCGTGATGCACAGCATGAAGTGATACGTTGCCCAAGAGCCAGATGCAGTTATAACCATCAAGTAATAACCATGTGTCTCCATGTATGTTAATGTGTTGTGCTTTTAAACAAACTTGTTACTCTTTTATGACAACTGTTTTGAAATAATCACATTTTAATAAAATGTATTAACATGTCCATAACGTTCCCTTTTTTAATTTATTTGTTTAATCTGCAATGTTTCAATGCTATCAAATATTTAAAGGGTTGGATTGAAATCAGGAAGAGTTTGTCGTATATAGGTTCCGGCAACTCAATTGTGTTTTATAATTTACTTTATTCTCGTGTGGTTCTTAGCAGATTGTTATTTGCATTGGTTACACTTAATATCTGGGCTTTTAATTGTAGGCTCATCTCATCTTTTCATATGCAGAGAAAATCACATTAGTGAGTTTACCCAACTCCTATAATTGCTTGGAACTGCTTGACACATATTTTTAAAGTTTTAGCAAAGTAACACATTCTTGAGTAGAGGAAAACTAAAAAAAGTACATTTCACCAACTCAAAAAATGCAAAAGTTGACTAAACTCTTAAAATTGCTTGGAACCGCTTGACACATATTTTTTAAGTTTTACCAAAGCAAAAGTTTTTACAGTGTAGAGTTTTTAAAGGGTTACTCTACAATATTTGAGCAGATTATCGTTAAAGGCAGCATCAGCATCTGTCGTTTGTAAAATATGAGTTAAAATGTGAATGTTGACATTTTCAGCAGTATGGCAGTAGGAGTCAGTCTCTGTTTAACTATCAGTGAATCAACAGGGTCAAATATCACAAGCATGACTGTGCAGAAAAATGTTAATACTGGGAAACCAATGAGCTGCTATAAAAGGCTGAGCAGCTGAAGCTCAGTCGTAGGTTGCTTTCCCGTTAGCTTCGTTAGCATCTTTAGCATGGTTAGCATCATGTGTCTCCGAGGTCTCCTGCTGGTATCCGGGCTGTTTCTGAGCAGCTGGGCTCTGACTCCTGAAGAATGCCAGCCCTTGGTGACGCCTCTCTCTCTGGCTGACCCCTCCATGGTAAGACCCCCCTCTGGTTCCTTTATTCACCGTTAGTCACTGTAAGAAGAAGTACTCAGAACCTTAACTTAAGTAAAAGTACAAATAATATGGTCTTAAAGTACTCCACTAAAAGTAAAAGTGCAAAAGTATGAGTATCAACATATACTTCACGTACATTATTTCAGAATAATATAAAGTGCAGAATAATTTCACTTATATATCTTAACAGTAATATTATTAAGGTTATTTTATTATCCGCCTTTAATACCGCAATTTTAGTTTTGTAGTTTTCTCAATGTGGACCAACTTTATATACTTTAAATACTGTATAGTTTATTAGTATAGTACTGCATTATACTATATCAGCATATTTGTATATGTACAGTAGAAGTATAAAGTAGCATTAAATTGAAATACTCAAGTAAAGTACAAAACAGCACTTAAGTACAAAATGTACTTGCAGTGGTGTGTTACTTTCCACCTGTTACACTACAGGTGAACAGGGTTAAACACTAATGACACTTCAGTGGATTCTAAGGACAATTATTATTTGTATTTCAAGTTTTCCGAAATGTTTTTTAAAATGTTCAATGTGCAAAACTGTGAATAAAACTAAAACGGAGCTCAGATTTTATTTCTGCTTTTTAAACTGTAGTATGTGCTCATGTGTTTCATTGTGTTTAGGCTACTGCCTGAATGTGCTGAATGCAGGTTGATGAAATATTCCCATAAATGTCTTTGTATTGCATTTTATATTCAGGTAAAGTGATCAGGTAAAATTACCTTTATATTGTGACACTTTTACAGATAACTAGTAACAGGTTATTAACTAAAGTTACCCTCCCAACCCTGGTAATAATTAAAACACTTATGCACAATAAAAAATAAAATAATTATTTCTCACAACACAAGCAGCCCAACAAGAAGTCCACATGTATGAACAAATTATTTGGAACATCTATTGCAGAGGATCAGGGCCAGATGTTTTTCAGATTTCTGACTTTTTTTTTAGAATTCCAGCTTTTTCTCAGAATTCCAACTTTTTTTCAGACTTCCAAATTTTTTGATACATTTTGAGTTTGAACCAAACAAAAAAATGCACTGTTGGTCAAACCTCAAAAAGGTTCCCATGTGGCCCTTATCCTCTCTTTTTTGGGGCAGGGTTAATTGTGTGTGTGTGTGTGTGTGTGTGTGTGTGTGTGTGTGTGTGTGTGTGTGTGTGTGTGTGTGTGTGTGTGTGTGTGTGTGTGTGTGTAGATGTACAACAGGTCCCACCTCCTGGTGGGTTACTCAGATAATGCAGCGTTTGGCGCCATCCTGAAGCACACGGAGAGCTCCTGGTGGAACATCAGCCCGTCTCCGTCCGACCCCAAGGGGATCGTTTTAGCCAACGAGGACAAACTGTGAGCATCTGCACTCATGCAAAAATATAATAACAAATACCAGCAAAACCAAGATCATTTACTATATTTCTTATCATTTTAATTATATAGCATAATAGTTCTCTATCTGTGGTTTTCATTTTCTTTTTACTTTTATGTATGCACCAAGTCAAATTCCTCGTATGTGTCAACCTACCTGGTGATAAACCTGAAACTGATTCTGATTCTGTAGAACCCAATTCAATAGCTCTCCAGATGATACTCTGATTAATCAGTGAATCCTCTCCTGATTTGAAATACATCTCAGTTCTCGTGCTCTGAACACATCAAGTTTCTTCATATTGACATTCAGACCTTTATATATACAGTCTATGATTTAGACCCAGCGATAAACTCACCTCCTCCTCTTTCCCCTCAGGAATGGTACCTGCACGTCAAAAACTGCCAACATAACTATTGAGGGCGACACAGCCTCAGCGTTAGGTGAGTTCCACAATCTGACATTTCTTTTAGGCGACTGAAACTGCCAGAAGGAAAGACAAAGGTCCACAGTGCTCACATTTATAATACAAGTTAACTCGAGACCATGATAAATAAATGTAAAAAGTACAGTGTGATTTTAAGTCCAGTTATCCAAAGAGAAGCGATGGAGCATTGTGAGCCTGTTAGCATGCTGACGGATCATTCAAATTCAAAGATTGAAAGGTTTTATTGTCATATGCACATAGCTATGAGAGAAGTGGAGAAATGGCAATGAAATTCTTCTGACCTGAGCTCCTTGCTGAGAATCTTGAATCTTTGATGTATCCCAGGTACAGCCTCAGTTTCCTGCATAGCTCTGTGTCTCACCTGTGTAATCAGGTATTCTCCTGTCTGTTTTCAGTGGGGAACGTCTTCTCCACCACCTTCCACCTGCTGGGCTGTGATGGATGTCTGGTCCTCAGCATGAACACCACGGCCAAACACATGGACATCGTGGCCAAGCTGCTGAAGATCAACATCACGGTGACAGCGGAGGAGGTCAAAATGCAAAGCGTCTATCTGTTAGGTAGGAAGCATGACAGGAAATAATAATGTATGATTACTTAACCTCTACCTAACCCTTGTCGTGGATCCGATGTAACACTCACAACATTAAAGAATAAGACGAAGATAAATCAATAAAACACAGACACAGAGATGGTTGAAGTCAAATATTATATTGCTGTACAGCACCATAAGAGACACATTACCTTGCATCAAAGCAGTCTATAGTGTAATGTCCCTTAGACCAAGAGAATCTTACAGCTTATACACCTGATAGATGGATAGATAGATAGATAGATAGATAGATAGATAGATAGATAGATAGATAGATAGATAGATGGATGGATGGATGGATGGATGGATAGATAGATATAGATAGATGGAGATGGATGGATAGATAGATAGATAGATAGATAGATAGATAGATGGATGGATGGATGGATGGATGGATGGATGGATGGATGGATGGATGGATGGATGGATGGATGGATGGATGGATGGATGGATGGATGGATGGATAGATAGATAGATAGATAGATAGATAGATGGATGGATGGATGGATGGATGGATGGATGGATGGATGGATGGATGGATGGATGGATGGATAGATAGATAGATAGATAGATAGATAGATAGATAGATAGATAGATAGATAGATGGATGGATGGATGGATGGATGGATGGATAGATAGATAGATAGATAGATAGATAGATAGATAGATAGATAGATAGATAGATAGATAGATAGATGGATGGATGGATGGATGGATGGATGGATGGATGGATGGATAGATAGATAGATAGATAGATAGATGATGGATGGATGGATGGATGGATAGATAGATGGATGGATGGATGGATGGATGGATGGATGGATAGATAGATAGATAGATAGATAGATAGATAGATAGATAGATAGATAGATAGATAGATGGATTACTCTTGACTTAAAAGTACTTAATCATGCTTGTTTTAAAAACTTAATAAAAGTAGAAGTCATGCTGAAATCCTTTCCTAAAGTCAGGTATTAAAGCGTCTCTGTGTTTCTGTCTGCAGGCAGAGAGGCGACCCTGAAGGACTCGGACTTTGACTATTTCAAGAAGCAGGCGAGCTGCCTCGGGTTCTCCGGAGAACCACAGTTCATCTACGACTCCAAGAACGGTGCTTTAAAATTACCTGATTAAACGATGAAACAGAGATTTCACAGATAACTGATCTCACTGTTTCTCTCTCTGTCTGCAGGATACTGCGCTGAAGGCGAGAGCGTTAAGATTGAACTGAATAGCGACGGTGATGAATAAGTGAAGATGAGGAAATAAAGAGAAGTGACTCAAAACATCAAACGTGTGGTTTTATTTATTATCTAATGAGAAGATTTTCAAACTGTGGAGGGAAGGTATTTTAACAGTGGGTCTAAAAGAGACGACTAAACGTCATCACGCCTCCTTTAGCTTAGCGGTGGTGACGTGAAGTCATGTGACCGTGCTGTAGTTTCTTTATAGCCCAACATTAGCCACCTTTAGCTTAGCGGTGGTGACGTGAAGTCATGTGACCGTACTGTAGTTCCTTTATAGCCCAACATTAGCCACCTTTAGCTTAGCGGTGGTGACGTGAAGTCATGTGACCGTGCTGTAGTTCCTTTATAGCCCAACATTAGCCACCATTAGCTTAGCGGTGGTGACGTGAAGTCACGTGACCGTGCTATAGTTCCTTTATAGCCCAACATTTGCCACCTTTAGCTTAGCGGTGGTGACGTGAAGTCATGTGACCGTGCTGTAGTTCCTTTATAGCCCAACATTAGCCACCTTTAGCTTAGCTGTGTTGACGTGAAGTCATGTGACCGTGCTGTAGTTCCTTTACAGCCCAACATTAGCCCACCAGTGATAGACTAGTTAATGATAGAAACACTAGTTAATGATAGAAACACTAGTTAATGATAGGTTCTAGTTAATGATAGAAACACTAGTTAAAGATAGAAACACTAGTTAATGATAGATTCTAGTTAATGATAGAAACACTAGTTAAAGATAGAAACACTAGATGATGATAGAAACACTAGTTAATGATAGAAACACTAGTTAATGATAGAAACACTAGTTAGTGATAGAAACACTAGTTAATGATAGAAACACTAGTTAATGATAGAAACACTAGTTAGTAATAGAAACACTAGATAATGATAGAAACACTAGTTAATGATAGAAACACTAGTTAATGATAGAAACACTAGTTAGTGATAGAAACACACCAGTTAACGTTATAAACCTCGGGGAGAGCAACATATGAGGATCCCTCTCCAGGACAGCCAGACAATAGATGTGGTGTGTACATTAAAAAGATAACACATTTACAACGTAGCTAGTCCAGATGCTGGAGAATGCATGTGTCTGTAAATTAGAAGAGATGGATCCAGGTGGATGTCAACAATCCTGTGGGAGCCATCAGAGAAGTAGTATGGTGAGCATCATACATTTATACCACAGACATGTCTACAGGAGCTATTTAAGGTGCAGTATCTTGTCCAAGAACACTTCCCCATGTGAACTGGAGGGGGTGGAATTGGACCACTGATCGACTGGTTGGTAAACCCCATCTTTTAGCCATAACTCCATGAAATGATGAAGGTTTGGATATCAGTATGTCCAAGTTCAGGCTGTGTTTAGATATCAGTGAATCATTAATGGACAAACATTGATATAAAACTGTACGCCCACTAGGGCTGTGCGATTATGGCAAAAATCATAATCACGATTATTTGGGTCAATAATTGATATCACGATTATTAAATACGATTATTCATTGACTTTGAAAAAATCTATTTATTGAACTTTAAAACAAATAATAATTTGAACAGTATCTTTTTAACTGTTGATTACCCTGAACGTATAATTCAATTGAAAAACCAATACAAAAATAAATAAAATAAATGATACATTTAAATAAATAATATCAAAATAATAAATACCAATAAACAAGATCAACAAATATTTTGGAGCGCACTTCCACAAGCTACTAAACATATATAAATATGATAAATACAAATAAATGAGACTAAAATTAATTAGATCAAATATGTTGCACGGTCACAACCTAGCAAAGCAAAATAATTGTTTTTTTCGATTATGTTGTTTTCGTAATTGTGGCAGGCCAAAATCGTAATTGCGATTAAAATACGATTAATTGCACAGCCCTAGTGTATAATATATATCACTCAGTATAACAGGCCTACTCTCTTTATTTGCTTTAGTTTAGTAGATATCTACAAACAAAGAGTCGATATTTTTCTAAAACCATTTAGTGCTTCACATAATAAAATACACAACGGCTGTAGCCTGATTATATGCTTTAGGAGCTGTAGGTGCGTGTGTGTGGTGTAGGTGTGTGTGGTACAGTGTGTGCGTAGATATGAGGTGTGATTTGTGCCAAAGAACAGATAACTAAGCTCACTGAGCGGAGAACTGACGTGTCAACGTGCGCCAACGCCTCCATCAATTTTGAATGGGTTGACGTACAATACAGACGACGTTGTCAGACGTCAGACGTAACGGCGACGTATCATTGGTGCGCTCAAAGTACGCGCTCACGTGGCGGCGGCGTAGCTTAGAAAGTGCTATCTTAGATATGCGTGTTAATAACGTACGTGTGGATAAGCGCGTGAATAACGTACGTGTCGCCTCCGTTAGTATTGTATATCATTATCCTATATTATATTTTTCGAATGATTCCGCTCCTAGTTTGGAGAGTGTTACAGGTAGCCTACACTTTCTCATCGGCACAGTATTGGTATCAGAAGAGAGGGGAATAATAATTAATAATCATTAGTATGAGAATATTTGCTGGTGTTGTACTCGAGACCGGTCTCCAGACCACTTTTTAACGGTATGGTCTCGGAATCGACTGCATTTGGTTTCGTATTGTCTCTGTATCGGACCTATAGGACTCGAGATTGTATGTCAAGACCGGTTAAGACCACGGCTGTGGCTGGGGATGTGATGAGGGTCGGGAACCGAAATCCGGTTCCGATTTGGAACAAATAACAATTGTCCGGTACGGGGATTAATAAGAGTTGTGTCTAGCAGCTCTCTCTCTCTCTCTGCTCGGGAACAGCTGATCGCTGCACGGCGATCAGCTGTCGGCGATCAGCTGTCCCTCCCTCCCTCAAGGTGTGTGTGGGTGTGTCTGTGTCTGTGTGTCTCATTCACTGTCCCTCAGGTTGTAGCATGTTTCGATTTCGATGGTATAGAATGACGAAGCAGAAAGTAAGTGAGCGAACATTATGAGCCACATTTCTTTCTATATTGTAGCCTGATGTGCACATCGACTGTCAACAAAACAGTTTCTCAGTCCAATGCTAAGTTAGTGGCAGGCCCTGTGTGACTGGAGACTATAAGGCTACACAAAACCCAAACATGTCCTTAATGTTACTCAAGGCAAATATATGTAATATAACCATTAGACTGCAGCTAACTGTGGGGCTACAAACCCCTCATACTGTGAGTGAATAACTTGAGATGGTTATGTTGTCTAAAGGGGAGACACTCATTATGGTATTAGGCCATGCAAATACAGGGTCAACTAAGTGATAAAATAAGTGTTGCATAATGTATGTTCTTGAATAATGTTATTTCATAAATAGTTGTTAATGTAATGATTACATATTCTCCTTATTCAGTTCCACTATCAGATGATGCTGATGGTGATGACCCTGAGGGAGAGATGCAGAGCTCAGTGGACAGAACTGGCAGGTACAGAGGAAACTGTTTCAATAGGCTATGTCTATGAAAACACTGAAAAAACAAAGGAAATGTAATGACAACAGTATAAGCAAGCTATGTTCATGTTCTCTCAATAAGTTACTATAGTTATTGATCAGAGTTTAATCCATTTGAGGTCCACCCCCAAATAAAACATGTTCACATGGAAAGGTTCCCAAATACATATGCACACCTTTTTTTTAATAATATCCTATGTCCATATGTTTTTATTTAAGTAGTAGATTCAAACTGTAGGGCTATCACTAAGGGCAGCAACGTTGTAAATATTGATGATACATCCAGCAAAACGCCCCCAAACAAAACTGGTAGTGGCCTGGCTGGGTGTATAATTCCCGGCCTGACCTATGGTCCCAGTCCGGCCCTACTGACACATTACACACCCGTACGCTACACACATTACTGATTAAACTGATATCACAATTGAGTTACTCTCTTTAAATAAATATACTGTAATTGGAAAATAATCATGTGGTGGTGTCCTTGTTTTGTCCGTCCTTGAGCCAGGGCTCCCTATTGTTGTATGTAGGTTATTCTTGGTTTTAGAATTAATTCAGTAATGGTGTGTGTGTAACACAAACATAATAAATCATTGGATAGTGTTTCTATATAATAGAAATAAAGTAATGTATTAAGACTCTGTGCGAGTTATTACTTTCTTCCTTTACTTGGCATTCTTCAAAAATATACAGACATTGCAGCACATCGTTTCACGTCTTTGTACTTTCTCAGCATTAAAGTGCAATGTGTTGGCGAACCTTTGTTTCCTCCTGACAGCTCACTTAAAGGGATACTCAATTCAATTCAATAGCTTTATTAGCATGACTTCAGTTACATATAGTATTGCCAAAGCTCTGTATAGTTGCAACATCTATACAAAATATATATATATACAATATATACATACTCCCCTTGTGGCCAAAGGGGGACACAACTATTGTCTTCAGATATGCTTGAGTGCAGCAACATGTAGCACAGTGACTATTTTGTCAACTAAACATCATAAAACAATACATATTTTAGTAAACGGGACATTATAATCTCCGCACATTAACTCTATATTGCCTCTGCCATGGTGCCAAAATGAAATGAAATAAAATAAACAATATTGGGGTTGCCTTCTCTGAACTTCTATGTATACTGCATCCCTCCAAATCAAATAAACCATAAACAAATACATAAAGTCGTGTTCACTGCAGCGATCTATTTCACACACAAAACTATATGAAAACTTGGTGATATACAGTTTTCTCCTGGAGACCAAGGGAAGACAGGCTTCTCCTGTTTTTTCAGCCTTTGTTATCATTTTGATAATTAAAAATATATATCTTGTCTGTGGTTTTTTTGCATTCAGGGCATACAAGAGGTGTAACATTATTTTAATACCAAAACTATATTGAATAGATTCTAGCTTGAACAGCAACGTAGCTGTAACATTACTGGGTTATTTGGTGATAACTAAGTAAAGTAACTTCAGACGCAGGCGTCACTTAGCTTCTCAGACGAGAGGGGTGGCGACGAGAGTGTCACGTTACTTCTCTCGCGGCATAGTTCACGGCATGGTAGGCGACGACCGACACGATTGTCTGCTCAGTGAGTTCGCTCTTTGGCACAAATCACACCTCATATATGTGTGTGTGTACCTGTAGTGTCTGGAGCGGGCTCATCAGTGTGCGTGTGTGTGCGTGTGTTGTGTGTGTGTGTGGTTTGTGTGTGTGTGGTGTGTGTGTGTGTGT
>JAAOOA010003002.1:15000-24214 GCA_012861695.1 Trematomus loennbergii | reverse complement strand
CGGGCTCTACTCGGGCTCTACTCGGGCTCTACTCGGCTCTACTCGGGCTCTACTCGGGCTCTACTGGGCTCTACTCGGGCTCTACTCGGGCTCTACTCGGGCTCTACTCGGGCTCTACTCGGGCTCTACTCGGGCTCTACTCGGGCTCTACTCTGGTCTACTCTGGCTCTACTCGGCTCTACTCGGGCTCTACTCGGGCTCTACTCGGGGTCTACTCGGGCTCTACTCGGGCTCTACTCGGGTCTACTCGGGTCTACTCGGGTCTACTCGGGCTCTACTCGGGCTCTACTCGGGCTCTACTCGGGCTCTACTCGGGCTCTACCTGGGGTCTACTCGGGTCTACTCGGGCTCTACTCGGGCTCTACTCGGGCTCTACCGGGGCTCTACTCGGGGCTCTACTCGGGTCTACTCGGGCTCTACTCGGGCTCTACTCGGGGCTCTACTCGGGGTCTACTCGGGGTCTACTCGGGTCTACTGGCTCTACTCGGGTCTACTCGGGCTCTACTCGGGTCTACTCGGGGCTCTACTCTGGCTCTACTCGGGCTCTACTCGGGCTCTACTCGGGCTCTACTCGGGCTCTACTCGGGCTCTACTCGGGGTCTACTCGGGCTCTACTCGGGCTCTACTCGGGTCTACTCGGGCTCTACTCGGGGCTCTACTCGGGCTCTACTCGGGCTCTACTCGGGCTCTACTCGGGGTCTACTCGGGGTCTACTCGGGCTCTACTCGGGCTCTACTCGGGCTCTACTCGGGGCTCTACTCGGGTCTACTCGGGCTCTAGGGCTCTACTCGGGCTCTACTCGGGTCTACCCGGGCTCTACCGGGGCTCTACTGGGCTCTACTCGGGTCTACTCGGGTCTACTCGGGTCTACCCGGGGTCTACTCGGGTCTACTCGGGGTCTACTCGGGCTCTACTCGGGCTCTACTCGGGCTCTACTCGGGCTCTACTCGGGCTCTACTCGGGCTCTACTCGGGCTCTACTCGGGCTCTACTCGGGGTCTACTCGGGGGTCTACTCGGGCTCTACTCGGGCTCTACTCGGGTCTACTCGGGCTCTACTCGGGGTCTACTCGGGCTCTACTCGGGCTCTACTCGGGCTCTACTCGGGTCTACTCGGGCTACTCGGGCTCTACTCGGGCTCTACTCGGGTCTACCGGGCTCTACCGGGGTCTACTCGGGCTCTACCCGGGTCTACTCGGGCTCTACTCGGGGCTCTACTCGGGGTCTACTCGGGTCTACTCGGGGTCTACTCGGGCTCTACTCGGGCTCTACTCGGGCTCTACTCGGGCTCTACTCGGGCTTACTCTCGGGTCTACTCTGGCTCTCCTCGGGCTCTACTCTGGCTCTACTCTGGCCCTGACACACTGTCCTACGCGTACACACAGTACTTTGGATGATCCTTTGGTCCCGACTACACGGAGGCCGACGGGTGCAAACACTGCAGCGTCAGAAAGGATGCAGATATAAAAAACACATGAAGAAACAACTTCCGTACGAATAACACATTATGGAACAGAAACATACTTTTAGCACCAGAAGGCAGCGGGACTTCATCTTAAATGATTATGAAAGGTACAGTTGTAATGTTTTCTAACAGATGAGTGCAGACAGAGAGCTGGTTGCTTCACACAACAATAAACTATTCTTAAAGCAACTCGTAACTTTCCTTTTGAAGGTCCTCGTGGATCTGGAGAGGATAACGAAACACTGATGACAGGATATTACACTCGCTGTAAATAACACTGAGCTCTGTTTCAGATTCTGCAGCCAGCCTGTTTTAATACTCTTATTTAGAAATACTAAAGGGAGCCCCGTGCTTCTGAGGTTATATCACACCTGAGAGCAGGTGCTAACACACGGAGGAAGAGTTCAGGTACACGTTGAAGGTGTCTCCCAGTGATGTCACACAGTAACAGAGATCCGTATGAGTCGTCTGGAGCTCCTTGTCTCTCCTCATGAGTCTCTTAATGCACTCACCGTGAGTCCCTTTGGTTAGGAGCTCCAGGTGAATGTAATGTAACACTGGTTGGATCAGACGAGCAGACTCTCTGCAGGAAACCAAATGATGTTTCTGTTTAACTCAAACGTCTTCCACATTCTGCACGTTAGCAACATGTGTGCTATCGCTGCATCTGTGTTTACAGCATGTTGAGAGGGTTCAGGCATCAGCTCTCCGTCTCCCGTGCACGTTCTCCATGTGCACTTTGAGGTAGTCGTTCCTGGTGAACTTCTTGTGGCACTGCTGGCACTCTGCCATGGGCCGGTTGGGGTTGTGAGTGAGTTTGTGTCGACTTAGCATCTTCTTCAGGCTGAAGGACAGGTCGCACACCTGGAGGACACACAGAGGACACACAGAGGACACACAGAGGACACACAGAGGACACACAGGGGACACACAGAGGACACACAGAGGACACACAGAGGAGAGACAGGTGACATCGTTAGAATTAAACACGCATTAATGCATACATGTCAAACTCAAGGCCCGGGGCCAAATCAGGCCCTTGGTGGATTTAATTTCGGCCCGCAGGATAATTTCTAATTTCTATTAGATCTGGCCCGCCGGTATATTGCACGCACACCTTCACTCATCCTGAGGGTCTCCTAGCTCAGAGCCTGAGCCCAAACATTGATGACCTTGCACCCAAGATGAGATGCCAAGTATCTGAGCTAGCATCACAGAGCAGCACACTGAGTTTACATGTTTCCTTCTGCACTTTTCTCTCACGACAACAGGGCGTGTTGGTTTGTTCTTTGAGGGAAATAGTTTTTTTGTTTCAGAGTGTGTTCTCTCCAGAGTTTCAGAGTGTATTCTCTCCTGAGTTTCAGAGTGTGTTCTCTCCAGAGTTTCAGAGTGTTTCTCTCCAGAGTTTCAGAGTGTGTTCTCTCCAGAGTTTCAGAGTGTTTCTCTCCTGAGTTTCAGAGTGTCTTCTCTCCTGAGTTTCAGAGTGTCTTCTCTCCTGAGTTTCAGAGTGTGTTCTCTCCAGAGTTTCAGAGTGTATTCTCTCCAGAGTTTCAGAGTGTGTTCTCTCCAGAGTTTCAGAGTGTTTCTCTCCAGAGTTTCAGAGTGTCTTCTCTCCAGAGTTTCAGAGTGTATTCTCTCCAGAGTTTCAGAGTGTCTTCTCTGAGTTTCAGAGTGTCTTCTCTCCAGAGTTTCAGAGTGTCTTCTCTCTGAGTTTCAGAGTGTCTTCTCTCCTGAGTTTCAGAGTGTCTTCTCTCCTGAGTTTCAGAGTGTCTTCTCTCCAGAGTTTCAGAGTGTGTTCTCTCCTGAGTTTCAGAGTGTCTTCTCTCCTGAGTTTCAGAGTGTCTTCTCTCCAGAGTTTCAGAGTGTTTCTCTCCAGAGTTTCAGAGTGTGTTCTCTCCAGAGTTTCAGAGTGTCTTCTCTCCAGAGTTTCAGAGTGTTCTCTCCAGAGTTTCAGAGTGTTCTCTCCAGAGTTTCAGAGTGTGTTCTCTCCTGAGTTTCAGAGTGTTCTCTCCAGAGTTTCAGAGTGTGTTCTCTCCAGAGTTTCAGAGTGTGTTCTCTCCTGAGTTTCAGAGTGTTTCTCTCCTGAGTTTCAGAGTGTTCTCTCCTGAGTTTCAGAGTGTGTCTCTCCTGAGTTTCAGAGTGTGTTCTCTCCAGAGTTTCAGAGTGTCTTCTCTCCAGAGTTTCAGAGTGTCTTCTCTCCAGAGTTTCAGAGTGTCTTCTCTCCTGAGTTTCAGAGTGTGTCTCTCCTGAGTTTCAGAGTGTGTTCTCTCCAGAGTTTCAGAGTGTGTTCTCTCCAGAGTTTCAGAGTGTGTTCTCTCCTGAGTTTCAGAGTGTCTTCTCTCCTGAGTTTCAGAGTGTTCTTCCTGAGTTTCAGAGTGTTTCTCTCCAGAGTGTCTTCTCTCCAGAGTTTCAGAGTGTATTCTCTCCAGAGTTTCAGAGTGTGTTCTCTCCTGAGTTTCAGAGTGTTCTCTCCAGAGTTTCAGAGTGTGTTCTCTCCTGAGTTTCAGAGTGTCTTCTCTCCAGAGTTTCAGAGTGTTTCTCCAGAGTTTCAGAGTGTCTTCTCTCAGAGTGTCTTCTCTCCAGTTTCAGAGTGTATTCTCTCCTGAGTTTCAGAGTGTCTTCTCTCCTGAGTTTCAGAGTGTCTTCTCTCCTGAGTTTCAGAGTGTCTTCTCTCCAGAGTTTCAGAGTGTCTTCTCTCCAGAGTGTCTTCTCTCCAGAGTTTCAGAGTGTCTTCTCTCCTGAGTTTCAGAGTGTCTTCTCTCCAGAGTTTCAGAGTGTGTTCTCTCCAGAGTTTCAGAGTGTGTTCTCTCCAGAGTTTCAGAGTGTGTTCTCTCCAGAGTTTCAGAGTGTGTTCTCTCCAGAGTTTCAGAGTGTTCTCTCCAGAGTTTCAGAGTGTCTTCTCTCCAGAGTTTCAGAGTGTATTCTCTCCAGAGTTTCAGAGTGTGTTCTCTCCAGAGTTTCAGAGTGTTTCTCTCCAGAGTTTCAGAGTGTCTTCTCTCCAGAGTTTCAGAGTGTATTCTCTCCAGAGTTTCAGAGTGTATTCTCTCCAGAGTTTCAGAGTGTCTTCTCTCCAGAGTTTCAGAGTTCTTCTCTCAGAGTTTCAGAGTGTATTCTCTCCAGAGTTTCAGAGTGTCTTCTTCTGAGTTTCAGAGTGTCTTCTCTCCTGAGTTTCAGAGTGTCTTCTCTCCAGAGTTTCAGAGTGTCTTCTCTCCTGAGTTTCAGAGTGTGTCTCTCCAGAGTTTCAGAGTGTGTTCTCTCCAGAGTTTCAGAGTGTTCTCTCCAGAGTTTCAGAGTGTCTTCTCTCCGAGTTTCAGAGTGTGTCCTCTGAGTTTCAGAGTGTCTTCTCTCCAGAGTTTCAGAGTGTCTTCTCTCCTGAGTTTCAGAGTGTTTCTCTCCTGAGTTTCAGAGTGTGTTCTCTCCTGAGTTTCAGAGTGTCTTCTCTCCAGAGTTTCAGAGTGTCTTCTCTCCTGAGTTTCAGAGTGTCTTCTCTCCTGAGTTTCAGAGTGTCTTCTCTCCTGAGTTTCAGAGTGTCTTCTCTCCTGAGTTTCAGAGTGTGTTCTCTCCAGAGTTTCAGAGTGTTTCTCTCCAGAGTTTCAGAGTGTGTTCTCTCCAGAGTTTCAGAGTGTCTTCTCTCCAGAGTTTCAGAGTGTGTTCTCTCCAGAGTTTCAGAGTGTTCTCTCCAGAGTTTCAGAGTGTCTTCTCTCCTGAGTTTCAGAGTGTGTTCTCTCCAGAGTTTCAGAGTGTTTCTCTCCAGAGTTCAGAGTGTGTTCTCTCCAGAGTTTCAGAGTGTCTTCTCTCCAGAGTTTCAGAGTGTGTTCTCTCCAGAGTTTCAGAGTGTGTTCTCTCCTGAGTTTCAGAGTGTGTTCTCTCCAGAGTTTCAGAGTGTGTTCTATCCAGAGTTTCAGAGTGTGTTCTCTCCAGAGTTTCAGAGTGTCTTCTCTCCTGAGTTTCAGAGTGTGTTCCTCCTGAGTTTCAGAGTGTCTTCTCTCCAGAGTTTCAGAGTGTGTTCTCTCCAGAGTTTCAGAGTGTGTTCTCTCCAGAGTTTCAGAGTGTGTTCTCTCCAGAGTTTCAGATGTGTATGATATGATGTGTGTTCTCTTCAGAGTTTCAGAGTGTGTATGATATGAAATGTGTTCTCTTCAGAGTTGAACCTATGCTGTTGACCACATTCTGCAGGATGATCACAGCCGGAGGATTTGTAAATCAGACGCGGTGGACCTTGGTGACAGATTTCACTTCTTCCTCCAGCAGAGAGGGAATGCATGCAGCTTAACATCCATCATAATAAACCATTTTAAACTGAACAAGTGACTCCATCGTCCTCCATCAATCATCATAATCCCGCTCGCTGCAGTTTAATATCCTGCAGCCGGAGCTCAGCATGAGTTCTAACTCTGTGAACAACGTCTGTGAGTGGTATTCAGAAAACAGACAGCGTACATCTGAGGCAAGAAATGAATCTGCATATTAAGATTCATCTTTAGTTTGAACACAATCCTGATCACAAATATTGAGGTTCCTGTTGTTTTATTATGTGGTTTGTAGCAGTGTTGTAGTCAAGTCACCAGCGACGTGCAGTCAGTGGAGGCAGGGAGGCAGAGCCTCACTGTCATACTCCAATGTAACGGAAAACAACTAAAGAAAAACGAAATAGTAATAATAATAAATGTCTCCACTGATCTGTGTAAGGTGATTTCTGTTTGATTCCAATCGCTTTTTATAGTCAAAATCAGCAAATTTGCCGAGCTCCGCTACGGGAGCAATGAGAATTGAGGCAGGGACGTGCTCTGCCTCTCGTAAGCCCACAGTAACTTGCTGGAGCACGGGCACTAATTTAGCGCAGGCACGTATTTTGTGAGCGCGCTCAGCCAGTTACTGTGGGTGAGGTGAGGCACAGATGAGATCTGCCTCACTCAGAATGCGTCACCCACAGAAAACTGGCTGGAAAGCGGGCCCTAAGCGCATGCCTGTTCCCATCTCACTGTAGGTCACCAATGTAATGTTTGTAGATCCCTTTATTACATTTATCCTCCCCATCCATAGTCTCTAAATAACTTATTTCACGTATATATGATATTTAGGCTCGCTGGTCTCATCGTACAACGGCAATGAAAAAAGCACCAGGGGAGGCAGCCATAACCTCTGCCGCACTGCAGGGGGCGCACGTGAGCCCACAGGTTCTTGTTGCTACTGTTATTCTACACAGAGACGGTAGACGTAACAACAAACTAGACTTTTGAAACTACAGGAAGATAAGGACGACTTTTACAAAAACAGTAATAGAGATTGTTGTCCAGAAGGATAGCATGGACTTCATCTTCAAGTCAAGGTAAGACCACATTTGTAATGAAAATGGGATCTGACTAAGAAAGAACAATCCAATATTTAGATTGTGGGTATCCTTTTGTTGAACGGTCTGTTAAAATGAATCGAAGCATCAGACTAAAAAAGCTTTTGAAAATAACCGAATATTTCGATTAAGGTCAAAATATAATATTTGTAAATCTGACTCAGTGAGTCAGTGCCTCAGCAGCCATGAACCTCACCGCACGTCACTGCAAGTCACCAATTCACGAGTCCAAGTCACTCTCGAGTCACCACTCTTCGAGTCCGAGTCCAAGTCGAGTCACTAAGGGAGAGTCGTAGTCAAGTCCGAGTCCAAGTCCGAGTCACCTAAGAAGAGTCCAAGTCAAGTCCGAGTCCCAAGTCTTCATGTATTAATCTTCGTGGATATATGTGTTGAAATGTAGCTGCTCCTCTACATTGCGTTCATCCTGTCATGTTATACTAATCTGTCTATTGAACTGCTGTGAAGCCAGTTTGGCTACAGGTCTTGTAATAGCTGCTATACAAATATAAAGCTTATTACTAAATAAATATTATATATTATATATAAATAAACTATATTTAAAATGAGGGGAAAATTCACGAGTCCGAGTCCAAGTCCAAGTCATCGTGCGCGAGAATTCACGAGTCCAAGTCCGAGTCGCGTCAATCAGTGGGCGAGTCCGACTCGAGTCTGACTCCATCTCTGGCTTGTAGGGTCGGGAAAACTGGATTAATGAGACGGAGATTATAGCCTTTTAGATTGTGAAGGTGTGCTCTACACGGAAGAAGATTAGGGCCACATGTGACATTGTTTTGTTAGATATGAGCAAAGGTGACATTTTATTTTGAATGATTTCCAAGAAAAAGTCAAAATTTCGAAAAAAGTCAGAATCAAAGGAAAAGTCAGAATAAATCGGAAAAAGTCAGAATTTCGGAAAAAAAGTCAGAATATCGGAAAAGTCAGAATTCCAAGTAAAAAGTCAGAATCTGAAACAGTTAGAAGTCAGGATTCAATGAATTCCAAGAAAAAAAGTAGAATTTCATATAAAAAGTCAGAACACCAAGAAAAGTCAGAATTCGAGGAAATTGTCAGAATTCCAGGACTCCCCTCCTCCTCCTCCTCCTCCTCCTCCTCCTCCTCTCCCCTGATGTCCTCCTGTTATGACAGACTCTGGAAACTGTTCCTGCTCGCTGCTCTTGTCTCTATAATCCTGAAAATCATTCCCACATGTTGTTTCTGTTCCCTGTCAGAGTTCAGCGGAGCGTTTGGTACAGAGAGCGGTGAGCAGAGACTCAGAGAGAGCTTCTGATACTCTGAGAGACTCTGAGACTCTGAAGCGGAGGATGAGTCTGGCTCGCGGTCTGAAACCGACTGGATCAGGTTCTGCTTTGGGTCTGGAGGCGATGCTGCAGATTTAGAGATTATGGAGTGTTAACGCTGAGAGCTGGAGACGGATTGGACGTGAAGTCATAGATGTTCTTCCAAGAATCAGGAGATATTCAGATTCCAGAGTCACGATGTAAGACTTTCCTCCTGAACCTCCAGGGGTTCAACGGAGCTCATGCTTGAGCCTTTGTGATGTCGAATTGTATTGTTTTCTTATATTCTTCTGGATAATCATTACTACAGTTCCCATAATGCATTGGGTTGCACTTCTTCATTTGTTCTCTGTGGGTTCAAACATTTTCAAAGAGACCCTGCTGATCTTTGACTGAGTTATAACTCGAAGAAGAAGTATTTCAGTCCTTCAGTTAGCACGTTGTTCAGAGCAGCCGTGCACCTGCAGCTTCACCCTCAACGTGCACCTGCAGCTTCACCTCAACGTGCACCTGCAGCTTCACCCTCAACGTGCACCTGCAGCTTCACCCTCAACGTGCACCTGCAGCTTCACCCTCAACGTGCACCTGCAGCTTCACCCTCAACGTGCACCTGCAGCTTCACCCTCAACAGCAATCAATACAAACATCTGGTAAATAATGATTATCTCTCACAACAAAACATTTTGCTCTTTTTAAAGATCTGCGATAAGACAGAGCATTTCTAACAGACACTGGATGTTCAGTTCCCCTCTGAGAACAGAAACATGAGTCAGTTCCCCTCTGATCCTCTCAAAGTGTTTACGTGAGATCCGTCTGCCTCCAGAGAACCAAGATCTGTATCTCTATCTCCCCCTCCTCCCAAAACCCCACATCTGGCCTCGTGCCATCAAGAGCAACAAACACATGTGCAGGAATCACAGAGAGGCCGAGGCTGTTAGGAGGTAGAGGGGTAACAGCTGATGGTACAGTAGAGGGGTAACAGCTGATGGTACAGTAGAGGGGTAACAGCTGATGGTACAGTAGAGGGGTAACAGCTGATGGTACAGCAGAGGGGTAACAGCTGATGGTACAGTAGAGGGGTAACAGCTGATGGTACAGTAGAG
>JAAOOA010003002.1:0-10000 GCA_012861695.1 Trematomus loennbergii | reverse complement strand
CTCCCCTTCAGACCGACCCCAAATATCCATTCACCACCACCAGGGTCTAGCTAAGCCCCCTCCCCTTCAGACCGACCCCAACTACCCATTCACCACCACCAGGGTCTAGCTAAGCCCTCCCCTTCAGACCGACCCCAACCATCCATTCACCACCACCAGTGTGTAGACCCCGGGGGGTTTCATCTGATCGGTTCTCCCCTCCCGAATGATACTCCTGCACAACAGGGCCTAATCGCCAAAACTCCATTACATTCATTTGTGTACTCCTGGCAATAAATATGTTTTCTTATCAACACCGTCTCTCCTGATCGAAGTGTTATTGTTGTTGTTGTTGTTTTCGGAAATTTGTTTTGCAAACAGTTTTTTTTGGTGTGGGACAAAATATGTATGGACTGTGAAAAAGTGGTGAGAGGTCGGTGTGGTGAGAGCGCCTCAAACACTCGTAAGAGAACATGGTGAATCCCAGAATAAAGAGTGCTCACTGAATAAGAAGAACACTGGGTGCTACGTAGTGATATTACGTAGTGGTATTACGTAGTGGTATTACGTAGTGATATTACGTAGTGGTATTACGTAGTGATATTACGTAGTGATTACGTAGTGGTATTACGTAGTGGTATTACGTAGTGATATTACGTAGTGGTATTACGTAGTGGTATTACGTAGTGATATTACGTAGTGATATTACGTAGTGGTATTACGTAGTGGTATTACGTAGTGGTATTACGTAGTGATATTACGTAGTGGTATTACGTAGTGGTATTACGTAGTGGTATTACGTAGTGGTATTACGTAGTGATATTACGTAGTGATATTACGTAGTGGTATTACGTAGTGGTATTACGTAGTGGTATTACGTAGTGATATTACGTAGTGGTATTACGTAGTGGTATTACGTAGTGGTATTACGTAGTGGTTACGTAGTGGTATTACGTAGTGGTATTACGTAGTGATTACGTAGTGGTATTACGTAGTGGTATTACGTAGTGATATTACGTAGTGATATTACGTAGTGATATTACGTAGTGATATACGTAGTGGTATTACGTAGTGATATTACGTAGTGATACTAGTGGTATTACGTAGTGATATTACGTAGTGGTATTACGTAGTGGTATTACGTAGTGGTATTACGTAGTGGTATTACGTAGTGATATTACGTAGTGATATTCGTAGTGGTATTACGTAGTGATATTACGTAGTGGTATTACGTAGTGGTATTACGTAGTGGTATTACGTAGTGGTATTACGTAGTGGTATTACGTAGTGGTATTACGTAGTGATATTACGTAGTGGTATTACGTAGTGATATTACGTAGTGATATTACGTAGTGGTATTACGTAGTGATATTACGTAGTGGTATTACGTAGTGATATTACGTAGTGGTATTACGTAGTGGTATTACGTAGTGATATTACGTAGTGGTATTACGTAGTGGTATTACGTAGTGGTATTACGTAGTGATATTACGTAGTGATATTACGTAGTGATATTACGTAGTGATATTACGTAGTGGTATTACGTAGTGTATTACGTAGTGGTATTACGTAGTGGTATTACGTAGTGGTATTACGTAGTGATATTACGTAGTGATATTACGTAGTGGTATTACGTAGTGATATTACGTAGTGGTATTACGTAGTGGTATTACGTAGTGGTATTACGTAGTGATATTACGTAGTGGTATTACGTAGTGGTATTACGTAGTGGTATTACGTAGTGGTATTACGTAGTGGTATTACGTAGTGGTATTACGTAGTGATATTACGTAGTGGTATTACGTAGTGGTATTACGTAGTGGTATTACGTAGTGGTATTACGTAGTGATATTACGTAGTGGTATTACGTAGTGATATTACGTAGTGTGTGTATTACGTAGTGGTATTACGTAGTGGTATTACGTAGTGATATTACGTAGTGGTATACGTAGTGGTATTACGTAGTGGTATTACGTAGTGATATTACGTAGTGGTATTACGTAGTGTATTACGTAGTGATATTACGTAGTGATATTACGTATTACGTAGTGATATTACGTAGTGGTATTACGTAGTGGTATTACGTAGTGGTATTACGTAGTGATATTACGTAGTGGTATTACGTAGTGGTATTACGTAGTGGTATTACGTAGTGATATTACGTAGTGGTATTACGTAGTGGTATTACGTAGTGATATTACGTAGTGATATTACGTATTACGTAGTGGTATTACGTAGTGGTATTACGTAGTGGCATTACGTAGTGATATTACGTATACGTAGTGGTATTACGTAGTGGTATTACGTATTACGGAGTGGTATTACGTAGTGATATTACGTAGTGGTAGTTCTCTCTCTGTGTGTCAGGAGGTATGAGAGCATGATTCAGAGGAACCTGCAGAGGACAGTCTCTGAGAATGAAAGGCAGATTGAATCAGAGCGGCAGACTCACCCTGGTGTGAGTGCGGATGTGCATCTTCAGCCCGTCGTTCTTACTGAAGGCTTTGTCGCAGTACGGACACTGGTACGGACGCTCACCTGCAGACACAAAAACACTCTTTACAATACCAATAAGAGTACCATAAAGATATGGAAATGCAAGCGAAAGAAAAGCTCAGACTTTGTAAGAACTCATTGTGTGTGATGGTCTTTGTGGGGACACATTTGAGTTTCAGACATTTTGCGGCCTTCTTCCCTTTTCTAAGGCCTTTCAGACGGTTAAGACTGAATCAGGATCATATTGTAAGATAAACAAAACAAGGCATTAAGTAGAAATTAAAGAGTAGAAATAAACAATACTAGAATTGAAACATCTCAAAATAGAATGAAAGCAGCTTTAAAAAGGAGAAGATATAGTGTATAGTGTGGCTGTTGTATTGAGGTTGGGGCGGCTAAGGGGATGCATGTTGTCACTGAGTGTGTGTGAGCTCCTCCTCAGATTCATTATCCCGATGCTCCCTGACTCTCTGCAGGTCTACAGTTTTACCCTGATCCTCTTCATGCTATCAGAGCTAACACGGAGACATCAGAGGAAGCGATCAGGCGGATCAAACGTCCGAGCGTCAGATGCTATCGCAGCGCTGTGATGACGACGGAGGGAAAGTGACGGGCTGTCAGTCAGAGCGCTCGCTGACACATGGCTCTGTTTACTGCAGCTGATCCAGGGTCAGATAGCAGCACCAGGCCTGATTACTGATCTGCAGACAGGATGTGAGATCACCAGAGAGCCGCACGCAAACACACACTCAGACGGGACAACACGGGGAAATAATGGCTGAATTAATGCAAAGATGAAGCGCTAATCAAACCAAAGATCTTATAAAAACACGGCAGGGAATCTGGGTTAACACGAACTTCCTCCGTTATGAGTTTACACACGTGGTCACGGTTTAATGAAAGCTAAATATAGAAACCTGCAGCAGCACATTTCCTCATTACTGCAGCTTCATTCCTCCACACTAATCTCTCTTTAGTGACTGATTGTTGAGAGGCTGTTATTAATGCGGGGATGCTCTGCCCCTTTAAATAAAAAGGTTAATTAGCTGTGTTTCTCTGGGAGTCATCGTGCAGAGGTGCTTATTACACCAGAAGCCATCAGGGGAGAGAGAGAGGGATATTATCTCCTGCTTCTATGCTGGGAGGCTTTTCATTGTAACGTGCAGAGTGACATGTTGTCTTTGCAGTTTCTTACTGACATCAAACCATTGAGACACTGGATTGGCAGTCGATTGAATGTTAAGAAATGACTGCACATATATCAATATTTAATTTTATTGGAAATATAACTTTAACTTCTTATGTTTATATCTCATTTTATCTTATTGCACATTTATATATATTTTTTTTGTTGAATTTGTTCATTGTTATTCTTTCTCAACTGTCACGAAAAACAATTTCCCCCCTGGATTATGAAAGTATTACTGATGCTATGTTATCGTTGCATCAGTGGAATAATATGGTCTTAAATGACAATAATATCCTCTGTCTCTGTGAAACGGTATCACCTAACCAAAGCAGTTATAGTGTCAGGTTTATTCATATCCCTCAGATCCTGTTTCAGCAGAGGAGCTCCACAGCTGTCACCGAGCAGACAGACGATCGGGTCTAAATCCCTCTTAAACCCAGCAGAGCTTCAGAGGAACGACAACATGTCAGAAATAAATGGTCCTGGTGTCGGCGTGGAAAGGGTTAACGTGACATCTGATCACTGAGTCTGACCCCCCCAGTCTTTGTTGACAAACAGAGGATGTGAATCCCAGATGTGCTGCAGAAAGACGAGATGCTAATGCTAAGTCCTGTGTAGCATGTGTGGTATCGGGTTCAGGGGCTAACATTATCCTCGGGGGTCCTGGGGAAGACATTAGTGAGCTAACTGCACCGTGAGAGCTAGCAGCCTGGAGTACATCCCTCCCAGGAGCTAGCTGTTGTTAGCACAGAGTCCAAAGACCTGCTAATAGCTAACTCCCTGTCAACAGCTAACTCCCTGCTAACAGCTAACCCCTGCTAACAGCTAACTCCCCACATAACTCCCTGCTAACAGCTAACTCCCCCACTAACTCCCTGCTAACAGCTAACTCCCCCACTAACTCCCTGCTAACAGCTAACTCCCCCACTAACTCCTGCTAACAGCTAACTCCCTGCTAACAGCTAACCCCTGCTAACAGCTAACTCCCCACTAACTCCCTGCTAACAGCTAACTCCCCCACTAACTCCCTGCTAACAGCTAACTCCCCACTATCCCTGCTAACAGCTAACTCCCTGCTAACAGCTAACCCCTGCTAACAGCTAACTCCCCACTAACTCCCTGCTAACAGCTAACTCCCTGCTAACAGCTAACCCCTGCTAACAGTTAACTCCCACTAACTCCCTGCTAACAGCTAACTCCTACGAACAGCTAACTTCCCCACTAACTCCCTGCTAACAGCTAACTCCCTGCAACAGCTAACTCCTACAAACAGCTAACTCCCCCACTAACTCCCTTGCTAACAGCTAACTCCCCACTAACTCCCTTGCTAACAGCTAACTCCCTACGAACAGCTAACTTTTAAAAGCAATGTAAATAATAACAAATTAGAAGGAAAAACAGATTAAAAAAATACAGATTTCAGTATTCTGACACAGAACGATTTAGAAGCAATGTATTTCTATTGGTAGTATGTTTCGTGCCTGCACCAAATAATAAAAATTAGAAGGAAAAAAAGATGACATAAAATCCAGATGTCAGTATTCTGAGGCTCTGAGACATTTCTTTTCCTCACTGACGGCAACAAAACTCAGACATTATACAATTTAAAATCAAAGGGATAGGGTTAGGCTTAGGGTAAGATATTGAGTAAGAACATGTTTTTATGAACCACACAGCTTCTGGTCTTCCAAGACCCGACCGGACAAAAGACGTGTTGCAGGCACGAACATACTACCAATAGAAATACATTGCTTTTTAAAATCGTTCTGTGTGACACGAAAAAATGGGAAAATCGTGTTGGTGAACACGAATCAATAGATTACATTAATTTCGTGGCTATAACACGAAATGCCGTGAGACTGGGTTGTGTGTAATGTATCTAATATTGAATGCATGCCTCTTAATTCATGTCTGTCCGCTTCACTTTTGCAGTAACAATGTACATCCCGCCATTGTTGGACTTATAAAGGTATTCTGCTTCTGAAACACAGCGGCTCTGTGCTCCTCATCTGGAAATGCTAACAGAGAAATTGATGCTACTTGATATCGTTAAGAGGTCCCTTATAGACCCTGCTTCTCTTCATGGCAGCAACTTCAGCGAACAGGAAGTAAACAGATGCTGCTGCGGACCCTCTGCAGTCACATTCCTGTGTTTCTGTGTTACTGTAACCCGAGACGCTCCACTTATTGTGCAGATTGTTCAGATTGAGCAGATTGTTCGGGGATTACCGCGCTGAGCCCCGGCTTTACGTGTGTGGAGATGCTAACTGATTTAGCATGTGCTGAAACAGAACCCCGTCTCTTTGACCCCGGAGTCTCCCCCTGCTGGGCCCTCACACTCCTGATGCTAATCGATCCGTTTGGCACCCCTCCAGTTTGTGTGTGAGTGTGTGTGTGTGTGTGTGTGTGTGTGTGTGGTGTGTGTGTGTGTGTGTGTGTGTTCAAGGTTTCAAGATTTCAAGGCTTTTATTGTCATGTGTACATAGCTACAGTGACAATGAAAAGGTCACAGGCTCCTCCAACAGAGCAACACAATAAAACAGATACAATAGTGCAAATACAAATAAAATGTTTGTGTGTGTGTGTGTGTGTGTGTGTGTGTGTGTGTGTGTGTGTGTGTGTGTGTGTGTGTGTGTGGTGTGCCTCAGCAGATGGTCCTACAGCTTCAGTGTTATGGAGAGTGTTTGTAGCTCGAGGCTCGGAGCTGAACACATTAGTTCTGTCCGTCAGATATTAATTCCCAGTCTCCTCCGGTGTGGTGTGTGTGTGTGTGTGTGTGTGTGTGTGTGTGTGTGTGTGTGTGTGTGTGTGTGTGTGTGTGTGTGATGATGGCCACCGTCGGCCTCGTGTCGCGAGGAAGCGTGATTTTGTATTTATTTATATCTCCTTTGATGCGCTGTACCAAACATCTCTTACACTTGACCTCTCCATTACTGCGCCGTCTCACTAGATTTCTCCACTTCCTCAAACAATTCCCTTAAAGTCGCCCTGCAGGAATCAGACACACCTCCACACATGCAGCGGATTACAGTCCTGACACGCGACTCATAAACACCAGCAGACAATTAGAGTGCACCTTCAGGCACGCTTTGAAGAAGGTCAAAACACTGGAAGTGCATCCTCTCATTGAGAAACTCGAGATCTGATGCAGGAGTCAAGTCTATTCTCTACGGTAACATCGGAGAGATCAAGCTCTTCATATTCTGACTCAGATCAGGAGTCTGTTGTGCAGCAAAACTGGTGACCTATTGGCATGGTTAGCATGGTTAGCATGGTTAGCTTCTTCTTTTGTCCATGCAAGGTTTCCTAAAGCTTTAAGCAAGTTAAATGTAGACCTTATAAATGACTTTACAAAAAACTCAATTGAAGAGGAAAACCACACTAACAGTTAGGATAGATGTTAGCTATCATTTTGAGATCGCAAATGAATTATTTAGATGAATTAACTCAATACCTTTTAGAGTTAACGGGAAGCTTGTCATGTTGTTCGTAGCTTGTTATCGCTAGAGGATGTCAAACATAAAAAGTGGGTTTTCTAGGTAGATATGGAGGGAAGCTTTTGGTTGGTTCATACCGAGTTTCTCCGGCTTAAAGCAAGTGAAATGTAAGATGTGTAAAGACCTTCTAATGCCACTGACATTTGAACTATAGGAAAGCAACTTCATCTTTCACGTTCACTTTGCTACTGTGATAAAACCATCCGCTCTGCTCTCTGTCTTTGCTAAAGACTATTTCCATGTCCCTGTGTTGGCGTTTGTTTCTCAGACCGTGATTGGCTGTTTCCCAATCCATCTTTCAGGTGTTTGTTTGGATGTCTGCTTTGAGGGAGGTGCACAGACGTCTTCCCCCTCTCTAGGGACAGATCTCAGAGTCAGTCAAGTCAGACTTTTGGGGACATAAATATAAAAAAGGTTGCATAATCAAAAGCACTTTTTCTCACGAGGACAAACAGAATCTGTGCGCTAAATATCTCCAGAGGTCGACCAGATGTCCATTGACTCTGAATCTAACAGTTATCATTAACATCACTAATGACACCAGCATCAGGATCCTTTGTTCAGACTCAGGGAGAGGGAGTGCTGCTTTAAGGGTTATTATCTGCCTCCACTGGGGTTATATTGATTATAAGACAAGACGCTTATTGTCACTGCAGTTAGACAAGTACAGACATGTATATAATAGCAGCGCTGAGAGGCTCCATGGAAGAAAAGGTGAATGTTAAGTATAGAAAATGATAATTAAGGGACATGTTCTGTACTGTTCCAGCATCACAGCTATTCAAGGTAAACTGAAACTGATTTATAGGAACGTTTTCTGGCACGGGCGTTTCTATAATTATCTGAATCACAATTTAATTGGCGATGATTTACTGACGTTAAAATGCTCGAACACAGGCTCAGGATCTACTGGAACTGTAAAACCACTCCTCTCTTTCCGTCTGAGGGAAACCAGACGCTGGGTTTGGCCGCTTTGAGAAGTGTAATACAACCTGATAATAACTGAGTTTAGGGTTGGACCAGAAGAGGCCTCGACTGGGAGAACATGGACGTGTTGTTCCTCTGAAACATTAAGAAGTTGTTCTTTACCAGTTAAAGTCTGAGAGGAAGAACTCTGATGACGAGGAGGTCCTTCTCCGTTTGTTTTAACATTAAAACTACTATGAAACTAATGTATGGAAACTTTGAAAGGTTTGAATGGATTATGAATTGGCAGATAAAAGTCTAAACGACAAGCACAGAAGCACCTTCCTCCATCCCCCATTGGACGCACTACCTCGTCTTTCAAAATAAAAGCCCTCTGGCTCAGAAACTAATTTCTCTGAGCTCGACACGACGAAGCTAAAGGAAGCAAAACATCAGATACTTCACACTCTCCAGCTGCTTTAATGCTTCCCTTTAATCTGCTTTCTCCCAGAATGCTGTGCAGTGTTTGTTGGTAAGATGATCGGGGAGTGACTCCCTGAGGGTCCGCACAGAGTCTCTGTGTTCAGCAGGTAAATAATCAATGCTGACCTGTTCCTGTGGAGCAGGAAGTGAGACAACACGCAGAGCTCCTGTCGTCCAGAGAGACGACTCAGAGCTCTGGACCTCGGCTGGCGGCCGTCAAGAGGAACGACCAGAAACTAGAGAATCACATCTCGGAAGAACTTACAGCGTGTTTACTGAAGATCTGACGACACTGAGATGGTGTGGTGAGAAGTAGCATGAGTTGGAAAGGGTTTAAATATGCATAATAACCATAATGTTCAAAAGATGTATACAACTCCTTGTGTCTGAAAGACGTGAAACATTGAAAGGTTTGAATGGAGTATCAATCAGAAGATAAAGTTTAAACTACATGAATAAGCAGTACAGTTACCATCTAATGCTTTTATTTTGAAAAACGAAGTCCTGAAGGTTTTGGTTAAGGTACATTTAATGTTAGGCGCTTTTATTTTGAAAAAAACAAATATCTATGAAGGTTGCCGTTAACATAAAGTGACTGTCTGGGACCTAGTACAGTCACAGTTAGAGGCTTTTATTTTGAAAAAACAATGTACTAACATAGGTTCCTGTTGACAAACTGTAACTGATTGGGGCTTTTAATTGAAAAGAGTAGGTAGAATGTGTGTAGTTAAAGGTGGGGTATGTCATTTATTTCAGAACACTTGTTGTTATATTCCATGGAATGCTCTTAACATCCAATAGCAATGAATATCTGAAGTGCTTTGACAATAAATACATACAAACATGTCATCTGTGGAAGCCGTAGTACTGTAAAAAGCACGACCAATCATCTGAGCCGGCCCGGCTAAAGTAACTGGATGGCCCTACCTGCCTGTCAGCCTTCCATCTGTGCACAACTTATCTCGTGCCCTCATTGGTCATGTGCGCGTTCCGTGTGTGTTGGAGGAGGGGCTCTGTAAGGAAGTCTGAAGGAAGAGGCAGATTTTTTTCGGTTGTGTATTTTCAAATTCTAGCGCACTCCAGCTGGTTTCTCCATTCTTACCTACCCTAGCTTTAATGTGTAGGGTAAACATAAAGTCAGTTCCCGGTTTTATTTTGACGAAACAAGGTACTCCTGTGGGGAAACATGAAGTGACTGTCTGGGACTTTTAATATGAAAAAAAAAGAAACTTATTTGGGTTCAATTAACGTACAGTCACTGTTTGGGGCTTTTATTTTGAAAAAGGCTGAATGAGGTAATGTGTGTAGTTAATATGTAGGGTAAACTTAGGCCCCGTCCACACAGAGACGAAACAAACCGAAATGGAGTGTCTTCCGTCCACACGCAATCGGCTCAAGAAACGTGTCCGTCCACATGAGACCGCTCGACCCGCTGGAGGCGCTGTAGTAC
>JAAOOA010003001.1:0-28183 GCA_012861695.1 Trematomus loennbergii | reverse complement strand
GCATTTATTTAGCTGTTCTTCTGTTTCACAAAATACATCACAGACCTCTGTTTTTCTGCTGCCTCGTTTCACTTCTAGAAACATACACACGCTCCCTCACTGTCGCTCTACCATCCACACCACACATGCACACGCCACACTCCTCTCTCTCTCTCTTAAAGGGACAGCGATCTCATCTCACTCTCCATGACCCTAATATCATAACATGTGTGTTCTGGAGAATCACAGAACGGACGATCGTCCTTATTATTATGCCGTTTAAACCAATTATTTAAATGTGTTTGTTAAATTCGGTATCATGTAAGTTGCGCCGACAGGTCCACACACTGCTTCCCCGCAGCGAGGCTCCCCCCACCCTCTGTTGATAGATCACGAGCGTCAAGCTCCTCAACATCCTCAACACCCCCCCCCCCCCCCGTTGATAATTCTCGATCGTTGGCACGCTGATAAAAAAACATTTTTTAATGGCACTTCATATCAAAAAGGTTGCCGACCCCTGGTGTAGGGGTAGTGTGTAGTGTGTAGGTGTAGTGTGTAGGGGGTAGTGTGTAGTGTGTAGGTGTAGTGTAGGGGTAGTGTGTAGTGTGTAGGTGTAGTGTGTAGGGGTAGTGTGTAGTGTGTAGAGGGTAGTATGTAGGGTAGTGTGTAGTGTGTAGGGGTAGTGTGTAGGGGTAGTGTGTAGTGTGTAGGGGTGTAGTGTGTAGGGGTAGTGTGTAGTGTGTAGGGGTAGTGTGTAGGGGTAGTGTGTAGTGTGTAGGGGTAGTGTGTAGGGGTAGTGTGTAGTGTGTAGGGGTAGTGTGTAGGGGTAGTGTGTAGTGTGTAGGGTGTAGTGTGTAGGGGTAGTAGTTGTAGTGTGTAGGGTAGTGGTGCACAAATAAAAATGTGGTGTAAATAGTAAATACTTGTCTTTACTTTTTTAATGCAAAATTGTTTCTTAAAATACTTATTTTGATTATCTTTATTTTCGTTTTTTGTACCTACTATTGCAACTTATTTTCTTACATTGTTTATGTTCGCACCACCAGATACCAAAGCACATTCCTTGTATGTGTGAACGTACTGGCAATAAACTTGATTCTGATTCTGATTAAAGCGTAAGGAATGTAATCCAATGAAATGTTGCTCTCTCCAACCTGCTCCTGTGTGTCTGCTGCAGGAGAGAGGACCATCCAGATGATCCTGGATCTGATTAGATCTGAGTGACCTATGAACTAGTCTGAATGCCCCTGAAGAACCAGAACCAGAACCAGACCCCTGTCCTCCTATAAGAAGGACCTGGGGACTCTTTAAAGATGAACTGATGCCACCGGGATCTCTGACTCACATTGAGGAGGACTGTATCATATGAAATGCAAAAACTACAAAACGATTATGTTGCCAAATGTGGAAATAAAACTGTACACATTTTTATCTCAACCTTTCACTGTGTTGTGGTGTTGATGGACAAAATGAAGCAGGTGGGATCTGAGAATAATAGTAAGGTAATATGCAATAAGACCATAATACAGATTCCCTGAGAGGCAGGTGGTCTGTTTTTCCATATTTGTATGAATTAAGAACAGCCGTCAACAGATTGGGGAGAGACTCTGCTTTTAAAAGTCGTTCTAAGTTACTTTGAGTTCACTTTTTAGCATAAATAACACACAATAAAAGTACCTTGTGTTCAGTTTGCATGTTTAAATTACATAAATACATTAATTTACTTTATAGAAGACGGGATAGTGTTGCACTTCTGCCTCTTGAGTATTAAAACAACATAAATTAAAATCAATCCTGACAAAAACAATTTAAAAATCACCTGGCACTCCTATTGGCTAGCGCTCCAACACATTGTACGTGATAGGCTAAGGGGCGGGACATGTCTAACTGGTTGACCAATGTATGAATAGAAGAATGAATATGTAGAATAGGGTATTTTTTAAGAAACTGTGATGTCCTGAGTCCTGGATCCTGAGTCGTGGCTGTGCCTGTTGCTGTGGTCCTGCATCCTGAGTCCTGCATCCTGAGTCCTGCATCCTGAGTCCTGCATCCTGAGTCCTGGATCCTGAGTCCTGGACTTGTCGTGGCTGAACCTGTCTCTGCGGTCCTGCCTGACTCTCATCATACTACTTCCCTGATGGCTCCCACAGGATAGTTGACATCCTCGTGGATTCATCTTCTTATTATAGACACATGCATTTCCAAACATTTGGTCTACCTATGTTGTAAATGTATTATCTCTTCGATTTACACACGGCATCTATTGCACGTCTGTCCGTCCTGGGAGAGGGATCCCTCCTCTGTTGCTCTCCCTGAGGTTTCTCCCATGTTCCCCTTTAAACTGTGGGGTTTTTCTGGAAGTGTTTCCTTGTACGATGTGAGGGTCTAAGGACAGAGGGTGTCGTATTGTCATACTGATATTCTGTACAAACTGTGAAGTCCACTGAGACAATGTAACATTTGTGATATTGGGCTATATAAATAAACATTGATTGTTATTAGTATAATAATAATGTTTTGTTTCAGGCCACCATCGCCGCAGCCATCTCAGAGAAGTCTCCGTTCTCCACGCCGATGAACAGGAAGGAGGAAGCTAACCTCGCTAAAGCTGCGCTCGCTGTGTCCAACTCTGATCACCTGACCATCTACAACGCATACCTCGGGTTCGCATTTATACTTTGATTTCGTCTATTTTTGTACAGGAGAACTGTACAGAGAGGAAATACAATACAGCTCCATTTCAATCAGGAGAGACTTTGTTTTGATTCAACAGTATGTATTTATTGCAAGAATACACAGAAGAATGTAACAGTGTTTGGCGATTACACATAATGGCCCAATTCTAAACCGCCCGCCACACCCTACCCCTACACACTACCCCTACACCCTACCCCTACACATACCCCTACACCCTACCCCTACACCCTACCCCTACACCCTACCCCTACACACTACCCCTACACCCTACCCCTACACACTACCCCTACACCTACCCCTACACACTACCCCTACACCCTACCCTACACCTACCCCTACACCCTACCCCTACACATACCCCTACACCCTACCCCTACACCCTACCCCTACACCTACCCCTACACACTACCCCTACACACTACCCCTACACACTACCCCTACACCCTACCCCTACACACTACCACTACACACTACCTCAATCCCCACACACACACACACACACACAAACACACACACAAACACACACACACACACACACACACACACACACACACACACACACACACACACACACACACACACACACACACACACACACACACACACACACACACCTGCTGTCTTTCTGCTGACACAATCTCGATCTCATACCTGAGTTCTGTTGTATTGTCTCACACACACACACACACACACACACACACACACACACACACACACACACACACACACACCACACACACACACACACACACACACACACACACACACACACACACACACCACACACACACACACACACACACACACACACACACACACACACACACACACACACACACACACACCTGGCTTTACACTCTTACATTAGACTCAAAACAAACCCACAGAAGAACAGAAGCTCAATGTTCCCTGTGTGACTTTAAGGTTACAACGTGACGCAGGAGTTCCTTCTGTTCCGGTCGGACCGGTCTGACATCAAACTGCTGCTGCTGGAGAAACGGCTCACCAGCCTCAGGCTCCATTATGATCTTAGCAAGAGATGCCTTTTTCAGATTGTACAAGTTCACCTTTTTCAGCTCTGGTTTCATCAGATTTTTCTTAATCCTACAAATAAATAAATTATATATAAAAACATGAAATATCTGTTTCAGAAAAATTAAATTAAATTAATATATTTATAATTAAAAAAAGCAAAAGACAGAGATTTTCACTTTTGTCCTTTTAGTTTTTTATTAACAAGAAAAACCCCAACATTACAAAATATACAGACATGTGGCACTCGACCTGTTGGCTGTTCTTTTTATGACTTTTCTTTTGATTTTTTTGTTGCATTATTCAAACTTTCATTTATGCATTCAACACATTTAGACTTAGTTACAAATTAAAAACCTTTAGAATCAAATATCTCCAATGAAAGAAGCTCTGGTGCTTTCTCTCCAAAGACTCACTTTACAAGAGAAGCACACAACACTATACAAATACATCAATATCCATATTCAACAAGTATTTAGAGCAAAGTTTCCATTTTGTTATATTTAATAAAGTAATAAGAAAGTCAATAAACAGTGAAATCCATCTCAAATGCAGGAACAGAGCCACTTCACCGTCAGAGGAGAGAGAAGCTCTGCACCCAGAACACAGCTCACATCCACACTATATATATTCATGAAAAGAAACTGGTCCTACACCCCCCCATCATTAAACCATCAAAGCCCTCGTCATTAACCATTTGCAAATCCACCTTTTACTTCCTTTGCCCCCTGACGTGTAAAATCATGAACACACGTCTCTGTTAAACACATACAAGACTACAAATACAATTGAACAGAGTAAAAGGCAATCAGAGTATAAGACTATATGTTTTAAATGATTATATGATCATTTAACACGACACAGAACAACTCATGAGAAGATGTTAAAGCACATCCCATCATGTTTGATTGACAGCTGATCTCTGTGCAGTGAAGACATGAGCAATCAGCTCTCAGCAACAATGATGGACACACGGTGAGTTTAAGAAGTAGAAGAGTTCCTCAAATGACTTCAGGCTATTTCAGTTTACAAAACTCAGCTGTGTTCCAAATCAAAACCAACTCCAGCATGTAGCGGCTGAGTGAATGTGGTCTGCACTCTGTGGAGGAGAGTCATGGTTTCAGAGATGCTGTAGAAGGACAGAATACCTGCTCTGTGATCCAGGTACACTCCTACTCTGGAGGACAGAGGACCTGAGACGGGAGTGTGATACTGTTGTAACGAAATGAATAACTGTTTTGGTTACAACTAAGGACCAAGATTTGTCATTGATCCAAATCACTTCATCCCTGCTCTGCTGATATTCTTGTATGCGACTGCTACAAAACTCTTCCCTCTCCACTCCACCTCCCAGTAACAACGTCCAGTCAGACTCTCTCTACTCAGGACCTGAGATCAGTGAATCTGTCTGGGTGACTAGAATAAGACTGTTGTTGTTCATGATGTTGCTTTTCTGCTCCCCTCAGATAATAACAGCAGTGTGTTGCTGTGTTTGGATCCAGAGTGATCTCCTGTGAATATTGTAAGAACCCAGCTCTGGTGGTGGGCTCTGCTGCTGACAGTAAAACATCCACTTCAGTCGATGAGACGTTTGTCCATTCCTCTCTCAGGACGTCCTGTAGTTTGTCTCTGACTGCTGACAGGGCCGCCGTCACGTCCTCAAAGTAGCTCAGAGGACGGATGTTGATGCTGGATGAGTGTGTAGGTTCACTGAGGGCTGACAGTGAGGGGTAGCTGTGCAGAAACTGGTTGTGATCCTCTGTGTGAGACAGCAGCTTCAGCTCAGCGTCTCTCCTCTTCAGCTCAGAGATCTCCTGCTCCAGCTTCTCCTGAAGCTCTTTGACTCGACTCACTTCTCTCTTCTGCTGGGATCTGACCTGCTGCTTCACATCAGAGCTTCTTTTCTCCATGAGACGGATCAGCTCAGTGAACATCTTCTCACTGTCCTCCACTGCTTTATCAGCAGAGCCATTGACGGCCTCCACCTCCTGCTGAAGCAGCTTCACCTCCTTCTCTCTGTCCTGGATTCTCTGCTGGATGTTTAGTCGACTCCCCTCCAGCTCTCTCTGCCTCTCAGTCCTCTCTGCTGCAGCTGACACTGTGTCGTGGCCTTTGTGTTCGTCCATAGTGCAGATATAACAGATACACTGCTGATCAGTGCGGCAGAACAGCTTCATCACCTCGTCGTGACGAGAGCAGATGTTCTCCTGGAGCTTCTTGGAGGGCTCCACCAGCTTGTGTTTCTCAAAGGCAGGTGATTCATAATGAGGCTGGAGGTGTTTCTCACAGTAAGATATAAGACACATAAGACAGGACTTACAGGCTCTCAGTTTCCTCCAGTGCAGACATCACAGGCCATCTTCAGCTCCAGCATAGCAGAGATCAGCAGGAGTAGCTTGGAGTCCAGTCTTCTTCAGCTCCTCCACTAAAGCTGCTAACATGGTGTTTTTCAGCAGGACAGGCCTCGGTGTGAAGCTCTGCCTACACTGAGGGCAGCTGTGGATCTTCTTCTCATCCTCTCCGTCCCAGAAGCCTTTAATACACTTCATGCAGTAGCTGTGTCCACAGATAGTGGTCACCGGATCCTTCAGTAGATCCAGACAGATGGGACAAGATAAGAATTCCCGGTCCAGCTGAACTCCTTTCTGCGCCATTTCACCTCTCAGTAGCAGCGAGTGTCTGAGTTTCACTTCCTGAGAGCTGAAACTATGTGAGCTGTGATCTGAACAGCATGTGTGTGTGCTGAGAATGTGGCCTATCAGCTCTTGTACTTTACCCACATGTTGGTTACACCCATCCTCCTCAGTGTGGATCTGAAGGGGAGGAGCCAGGAAGTACAGAGTGGAGCTGGCTGTGTCTGAGAGCAGGAAGGAGAGGGAGGGCTTATCAAACTCTGAGTCATTCCAGGAGGAGCAGCAGACACTCTGAACTGTTTCCTCATTTACAAACGGAGCCTCGCTCACAACCTGCTCTACATTTGAAAACAGTCTTCAGCTGTAAAATATTGTTTTAACTTCAGGCTTTTGTAGCACACAGCTCCACACTCACGGTGGCAGTGGTGTAAGAAGTACTCAGATATTCTACTAAAGTAAAAGTAGAAATACTACGGGGTAAAAATACTGTGTAACAAGTAAAAGTACAAAAGCATTGGTATCAAAATATACTTAAAGTACCAAAAGTAAAAGTACTCCTTGTGCATTATGGTCCTTTTCAGAATCGTATATATATATTGAGTTACTGGGTTACTATAATGATTATTGATGTGTTTTATCACAGTTAGTAAATGTAGAGATCATTTGAATAACTTGATGTCCTGCTGCTGGATATCTTATCCTATAAATATTTGTCAAAGTGTATTTAATCATTGATTTATATTTTCAATTATCTACTAATCTATTGTTACATCCCAAATAAAGTGTAGGGGGAATGGAGACAGTAACACACAACAGTCAGGGTGAAAGTGAACACAAGTTTATTTATTTACATCAAAGAAAATGCCAACAAATGTTCTTTAAGTGAGGAGACAAAGAAGATTGTGCCAAATTAAATAAATGAATCTTACAAAACTCAAACAAAGAGCCCTCACTATCTGTTCTGTGAGGCCCCAGTTACACGGGAACGCAAACAAAAATGAACCGAATTCGATATAAAAAGTCTTCCGTCCACGCGAGCCCGCTCGACCCGCTGGACAGGCTGTAGTACATATGCCGGGCCTGTAAGTGGCGCTGTACTCATACTTGCCAACCCTCCCGATTTTCGCGGGAGACTCCCGATTTCATTGCCCTCTCCCGGTTTCCTCCCGGGGTCATATTTCTCCCGCATTTCTCCCGATTTCTGACAAAATCAGATTTACTCAGGACTGTTTCCACTCGGACTTTAATACAGCTACACCATTGTTTGGTTTCCATGGTAGCGTAGCGCGCGCAACTGAAAGTCTGAGAGGGTGAGGAAGATAGTCATAGCAAACAGAACATGAATCGACAATTCTACCTCTGCTCACCCCTTTCCCACACATATGGTGCTACAGGCCGCAAGGCAGTGCACTTACAACTACAATAAGCATGTTAATGTTAATCTAATACAGCTCCGGCGATCCACTAGCACCCCCCCCCCCCCCCGCGCGGTGGTTTTGGAAATGCTCCCGATTTCTGAGGTCTCCAGGTTGGCAAGTATGGCTGTACTTCCGCCACAAAATACATCAAAAGCAGTGAATAAGACCCCCCGAGCATGGTTGCCATGATTGCCTGGTTGCCCTTCTGTTTATTCTCCGTGGTGGATTTAGCAACATGTAGTTCATGTAGTTCTCCATGTCCACTTGTTGCTGATGGTTGTGGTAGAGGAGCTGTAGGTTTTGCACTAACATCTGTAGCATGGTCAGTAGCGTCTGGAGCACGAAAATTTAAATAACTCTACCTGTACAGGCTTGCATCTATCTTGTAGTCCAATCATAGACTGTATATATAAATGGACGTAGGGTCCGTGACGTCACCCATAGGATTCTGCAGAGTTGCCGAGAAGCCCTTAGTAGGCGGAGTCGGCCACTAACGGCTCGACAGTGGCGTCAGAGTTCCACTCCCGCCTGCTCCAAATAAGGGCAAAGAGGCGGAGCCGAGGCGGGACCTGCTGCCTCCGGGCTGGAAGTTCAGAGCTAGCTCAAGCTACCAAGCTAAGCTAACATGCTCCCCATCTGCACACTGCCGTGCATTTACGTTTCTAAGGTAAGCGGACATGAGACTATTCAGCAAAACTATAAACTAAGTTTTTTTAGCATAATACTTCAGAATCTTAAAATCCCTTAACGTTTGTATGCAATGTGCTAAATGCAACACTGGAATCAAGCAAATATTAATATGTTTGCATGACATTAGTTATTTATATTTTGCCATCACTTAATTATACGTTTAATACATTTAAGTTAAGCTAAGGTACATGTGATGATAGCTAGTTAGTGCTCTTACCTGTGAGGCCTCCTCCAAACAGCATTATAACCAGACTGTATCATTAAAACTATAAGTACCAGTTCTAGATCCTTGACTTTAGACAAACAATTCAAAAGACAAAATGTATTTAAAGACCAATCTTTATTTGAAGGTGCCTCTTAACCTGAGATATTAGTTATACAGTAATAGTATTGACAATCTAAAAAAACTGAGCAACTCAACAGTCAACTTTATATTTCTTATTGTCTAAAGCATTTATTATTTTCATTTTTCCCCTCTCATATTCAGTGTGGATGTGGACGGATTGAGACAGCGTGGTGTCCAGAGAGCTGCAGAGACTTCAGGGAGAAACCTCCGTGTGATGGACGTCCTGTCTGTTGGTTTGGAGAGGACTGAGGGTCTTTCCTCTGCGAGGAGGACCAGGCCTGATGGAGGAGCCCATGCTGGGCATAGCTGATACCACCTGATCAGGCCTAGTCTGTCACTTTATTTGACTAAATGTGTTTACTTATACATTTAATAGGTTTACACCTTCTGTCCATATGTGCTTTTTATTTAAAACATGTTTGATTAACTTTTGGTTCACATTTCAATAAATTGAATTTGTATTTGCACTCCTTTTGTCCATTATTCTTACTGAAAATGTTAGATTACACATTCACATCCGACTGAAGATTGGCCCCATTTATTTGCGTTGCAAACTCTGCGGTACAAGGTACATGTTGTGAAGCTCATAAGTGAGGCAAATAGAAATAATCAGCTGATGGAGTGTAGATGTGGAAATAGGTGCATTCGATCAGCTGACTGTGTTTTCACAATAAAAGTAGTTTCTTAGTGAATGTCCTGTACTGGTCTTAACATCTCATAACATCAGCTTTTAATTTTCCTCTTGGATGTTTTCTTGACCCTCGAGAAAGAGGAGATGCTGAGTCGTGTCTTTCAGGCATGTCCTTTCCTAACAAAAATTACAGGAAACATAAAACATATTATTGCAGAACAAGTGTGTTATTTATGAAAGAGGTGTGTTTGTGTTTAGGGGCTGTAGATATAATTATTTTGTAATTGTAATGTTTTTTTTTATTTCAACAGTGAGCTACAAAGACAATCAGATTATGAATGAACAGTATGAATTCATCAACATTGAAATATATTTTATTATCAAAATAATATTTAACTGTTATTAAAACAAGCTTGCTCTGTTGTCTCACTGAAAGAATAACTTTTACCACGTTTTTACAGACAATATTGAGAGATAAATAGCAGTTGTCACTATGCGTTAAATATCTTTGCCTTCAATACATTAAATTAGAAAGCTGACAGTCATATTGCTTGTTAACATCTTATGGCGCGTTTCCATTACACGGCCTCGCTCGGCCCCGCTCGGTATGGCTGGGCCTCGTTAGGACTGGCTCACTTTATGGCGCATTTCCATTACAGTTTGGGAACTGGGGCAGTATCTATAGAGTGGCAAAGTCCCTCCCACTTACTTCCGGGGTATGGGACCTTATTTCGGAAAAATTATGCATTGAAGTCAATGGGGAGAGAAAACTTATCTTTCGATCCCGTTTGAATTGTGCCATGAATTACACATATGATGTTTGTCAATCTTAAAAAATCATTTCCATGTAAAAAAAGTCACAGTTTGTCTTAAAACTGTTGAAATATAAGACTTTGAAAAATCCGAAACTAGAAAGACTACAAATCCCAGAGTCGCGTAAGTGATGTCACAATTGAGACACTACGATACACGTATAATACCGTATATATACGATCAGCGCCATATAGATAGAATCTATCTATATGGCGCTGGCTCAGATAAGATAACTTTCACAAGATGCCTGTGTGCTTAGTACCAGGTTGTTATTATACCAGCAATGAGTCTTGCTTGTTCTTTCGCTTCCCGTCTGATGAAAGAGGATGTGTAGATCAAGTTAGCTACCTAGCTAGTAGCTAGCACGTTAGTTAGCATTACAGCCTTGTCATTTTTATTAGCCTTAACATGAAGTAACATTAAGTAACCCAAAATGTTAAACAGTAAGAGTAGTAGTCATATTTCGTGAACCCTTTGAATAGTACTGTCACCGGTGTGATCATTCTATAATACACCATTTAAGCCCGGGGGAGAAATGCTAACGCTAACGCTAGCGATCTTCTCTACTTCATGCTATCTGCACAAATGGTTGACATTAAACATTAAAACGACCGGGCAGTTCAGAGAGAATCGAAGGCAGGCAGGCAGCTTTGCATGACATTCTTCAGGACGTGTTTCATTGTGGTGATAGTGTGAGGGTAGCCAATCGGTTTGTTGACAGTAGTGACGGCCATCTTGGTGACGTGTGTTGTTCTGTGAGACCAGAGATGTAGTTCATTGAGCGGTTCACACAAACAAATGTGTTACTTCACAGTTTTACGACATATTTTTTTTTTTTTGACTTGCAAAATTATCTTTTAAATTGACAAACATCATATGTGTAATTCGTGGCACAATTCAAACGGGATCGAAAGATAATCTTTCTCTCTCCATTGACTTCAATGCATAACTTTTCCGAAATAAGGTCCCATGGGGCTCAACCGGAAGGGGAGGGACTTCGCCACTCTATAGTAACGCAGTGTAGGCGGAGCCGTGACGTGATCTTCAGAGGACCCCAGAAAAACAACACAGCGGTTAGCTGTTAGCACTCAGAGCTCACAGCTCCTCATATATGTTCAGAAACTAGACAAAAGTTAAACAAGTACAAACCACAGACTGCCTGTGTCATGGTGAATACAGTCGCTGCTTTATTTATGTCTGTATAGGCCGTTGTTGTGAGTGTGGACGGTCGGAGCATATACTGCGTTAGCTTAGCCAATCTCCATTCAGAAAACACGCATTTTAAAAGGTGTTTCGCCTGCCGTCTGTCTGCAGACTTGACAAAGCATTAATTCATGGTTTTTACTAACCGGTATCAGTATGTTGTTACTTCATCATTTTGAAACGTGTATTACAATTAAATCACGGTCAAATATGTCCATCTTGTTGTAGTTGTTGCCCCCTTGCCAGCGACGCTCTCTCTAGTTTAGCATACTCAGCCTCGTTGTCTCTGGCCCTGGCCCCACGATTTGAGGCCAGAAAAACTGTGAATTAGGACCCACCGGCCGGTACTAGGCCAAGTGGAAACGCAACCAAAGACGGGCCGCTGACGTCACAGCCCTCTTAAACCGGGCTGCGGGCTGTAGTGGAAACGCGCCATAAATGTAACCCTTTGCATGGAAAAAACCCTCAACTTCACTGATGTGTAGGTGATCTAGTATTTAGTATTGTTTAATGGAATGTATAGCAGTGTATTAAAGTCAATACTTCATTTATTTAAACCAATATCTTTCTTGATTCTTTGTACAGTATGAAAAAAGAGTATTTGCACCTGTGCTGAAGTTCACTGCTGTGAGGAGTCCAGTTCTGTCTCTCACTCTCTGGTCCAGCCTGTCTGCATCACCTGCACACTTTAAACAAACAGATATATATGTAAAGAACCATGTGTACAAACAATATAACTTATTATCTTCTGTTGAACATGTTGGATTGTGTATTTTCCGAGTCAGGGTCCTTTTTATTATACTGTAACTTTGGAAGTTGTGTTACCAATGCTTACTATTTATTTGATACCAATTTGGTAATGCAATTAATAAAAACAACAAGGTTTGGGTTCGTTCTTCAGATGACTGTGATGTTAACGTGTAAGCTCAATAATGAACTCCAGCTCAACCAACCATATTGTAATATCTAAGTAATCATCTTGAAATATGACATTAATAATTGTAATATACACACATCTTATTGTGAGGTTGATTTCACATACACTACTTCGACGTTAGCTTGTCTACATACTTGAGCATAGCCAATTTAAATTAACCTTAGCGATGCATACAGTTCCTACCTACATAATAAAATATCTCTCTAAGTTACAAGGATGACCTTATTTTATCAACCTCAAACAGAAGCCTTTTGTTCTACAGTATTATCCCACTTAACACTTAACACTTGTCTATTTCGTTTTAACCTTTATATATACAGTCTATGGTTTTAAGTTAACTTGGAGGCTAAGATTAGCATCGTTAGCACCGATGTAGCTACCACTCGCTTACACGCTAACCCAAGCCTTAATTCATTACGTAGCTGATTGAAATCATAAACACATAAATAAAGTACTCGAATTTCACTTACCGCAAAACCGCATTCATTCACCGTCTGTTTTAACCGCAGAGCGAGTCACAATAGTCCGATATATAATCATGAAGAACAAACAAACACGGCCGGGGTCAAGTTGTGTTCCCTGGATGAACTGAGCAGGCAGAGTCCTTGTAGCTTCACGGAGACGGAGCAGCTAGCAGAGAGACAAGAAGCTAACAGCAGCAGTCACTTGACAGAGCTGTCACTCAATGTGACCACGCTCTAATTTATGCAAATACTTTAAGACCTAATATAAATAAAAGGGTCATGTTAGAAAACAATTCACTCACAGATTCATAATCATGAAGGTGGAATCTAACTATATACATAATAATATTTATTGCATCCAGGGCTAGAAACGTTTTTTTTCTGCTGTGAAATTGGGCATTTTAACATGGGGGTCTATGGAAATTGCTCCTTTCTGCAGTCATCGCCTATCGGCCAATATATGAACTGCAGTTTGTGGCCCTTCCGTATTGGCGTCCCGGCTCTTCCCCAGAGTTTGCCGCTTGGTCTGAGAGCAGGAAGGAGAGGGAGGGCTTATCAAACTCTGACTCATTCCAGGAGGAGGAGCAGACACTCTGAACTGTTTCCTCATTTACAAACGGAGCCTCGCTCACAACCTGCTCTACATTTGAAAACAGTCTTCAGCTGTAAAATATGTGTTTTAACTTCAGGCTTTTGTAGCACACAGCTCCACACTCATGGTGGCAGTGGTGTAAGAAGTACTCAGATATTCTACTAAAGTAAAAGTAGAAATACTACGGGGTAAAAATACTCTGTTACAAGTAAAGTACAAAAGCATTGGTATCACAATATACTTAAAGTACCAAAAGTAAAAGTACTCCTTATGCATTATGGCCCTTTTCAGAATCGTATATATATATTGAGTTACTGGGTTACTATAATGATTATTGATGTGTTTTATCACAGTTAGTAAATGTAGAGATCATTTGAATAACTTGATGTCCTGCTGCTGGATATCTTATCCTATAAATATCTGTCAAAGTGTATTTAATCATTGATTTATGTTTTGAATGATCTACTAATCTATATCTAACTAGTAAAAGCTGTGAAATGAATGCAGTGAAGTAAAAAGTACAATACTGTCTTCTAAAATGTTGTGCAGTAGAAGTATATAGCAGCATAAACTGAGACGTATTGGCATCAAAAAAATTGTTAAAGTACCAAAAGTAAAAGTACTTATGTGCGTAATGTCTCCTTTTAGAATCATATATATTGATTACTGGATTATTTCATTCTTTATGCATTCATGTGTCTTTTCCATCCCTAAGAAAGTGTAGGGGAAATGGAGACAGTAACACACAACAGTCAGGGTGAAAGTGAACACAAGTTTATTTATTTACACCAAAGAAAATGCCAACAAATGTTCTTTAAGTGAGGAGACAAAGAAGATTGTGCCAAATTAAATAAATGAATATAACAAAACTCTAACAAAAAGCCCTCACTATCTGTTCTACTAACAAGGAGACAAAACAACTACAGGGTGCAACAATCTACTAACCTAGTGTGTCTATCAGAGTTTACCTACGTGAGGAGAGGTAGAGGGTACCCCAAACTTACCCAAATCCTCCACTTCCCACCACACACACATTTAACAATACTAAAAACAAGAAGACAGAATAATGACCAAATCTCTCAGAGACCACAAAGAGGCTCTGGAGTCAGCAGCAGGTCTGAGAGAGCGAAGGCTTCCTGGATCGCCTCCTTTAATGACCGGCCCTGGCTACCTTCTTATATGGAAATAAAACACTAATAGAAAAATAGAATGTCTTTGATAATTCACTATAACTAAGTTCTAAATGTGTCCTCTGTTAAGATGTTGAATTAACACCAGAATTGAATAAATTAATACATTATTTCTGATAGCAGTATGTGAAATTATATCTGTAGCTATATTATAAACTCTACTTGTATCTTATCAGTTAATTAGTTACAAAAATACATTTAACTCTTCCCTGGTTCTGGCAGAAACAGTTCTTTCTGAAATGTTTTGGGACATTTGGATGTATCCCTTTTAGTATGATAATTAGCCTGTTAGCATTATCCAGACAGCATTGTGTGACTTGTTGAACTGGTTTACCTGCATGTGTGGGTGTAGGCATTCCTTTTAGTGTGATAATAGGCTAAGCCAGACAGAATGAACACTTGTTCAACCTGCCTATCTATTCCTTCAGGTAATCTATTACAATATAATAAGCATATGTATTATTGATACATATTTATTAATGACTTTTTCCATTTCAGAATGCCAGCAGCAAAGAGAGGTCCTGGATTCAGTGTGCAGGATGTGATCCAAAAAGGAGAAAGTGATTTGAGATGGAATCAGAGGACACTGCTATGAGTGAAGAAGAGGCAGATGAAGATGCCTGTGGACAAAGAAAACCAACAACAATCCATCCCTCACATACTTATGTATATATAATAACTTGCTTTATATTTGGCTTTTGTTATTGTTCATTTGTAAATTCAACATGTATATTTTCTACTTTCTTGTTTATTTCTAGTCTTTTTTCATTTGTATTGTATGCCATGTCTTTTATGCTGCTGCAACACAACAATGTCCCAAATTGAGATCAATAAAGTTCTATCTTATCTCTTATCTGAACCCAATGGCCGCCCAGTCAGTGATTATGTGGACATCGAGCCCCAACCAAATAAACACACCAAGCCCCGTGACAGGTATCGCTGGCTGAACAAAGATTTGATCAGTCCCAATACTGATTTTTTCTTTTGAGTAATAAATCAGAATTCTTACTTAAATCTCAGATCTATGAAAACAAATCCTGAAGGTTTTCATGAAAATAAATAAAATATATTTGAACAAGACCAGGCCCAGAGAAGTGATATAATAAGGAAGCAGTCACACTGGGCTAATACACACTGCATGTAAACGACAAATGTGAAGACAAATCACAAATGTGACTCAGTAATGGCTAATACACAGTTACCGATGGCTCATTTGACCCCTACAGAATGTACTTACATTGACAATATAAAATAGATTACAACGACAGATGATCAATACTCAAAGTCCCCGTCTGTATGGAATGCACCCTCGAAGAAATCTGATCAGACTGAGACAGCTCTTCATCCTGAGCTGCAGAAAAGTCTCCTTTGCTTTCAGAAAAGTCCACTTTGAACGAGTGCTGCACCACTACTGGGCTCTTCACATCCTCCATGACAGGAGAGGAGAGGGGGTGAAGCTGCCATGGTGCTCCTGTGCACATGAGACAGTCCTCAGATTGAGAAGAAGGAGGGGGGGGCTCAGGTGCTGGAGGTCCAAACGTGCATCTGTTTGGCGATCTGCAGCACGAAGACGATGTCCGGCCGCTGGTCTGGCTCCGGGTTGATGCACATGCTGACCAGCTCCCTCAGCTGTAGGAGGGTCAATGACGTTTATTGATTTTCAACAGGCCATTTTTAAAATGCAAAAATTACGAATATCTATTAACATTTTTATAAAATTCAGAATGTTGAGCACGCATAAATCCATATAACAAATAATATTTAAGTGATTTTAAGTGTTTTTTCTTTTAGATGAAACGGCCGCGTCCTTATAAAAAGTAATGTGGTGCGACCATGTTTTTTCATAAAACTAAATAAATTCCTTAACCTTTGTAACTATTTTTACAAGTTGTCAGTAATTTTGAGAGTTTAGAAACAAGGAATTTGCATTTCTTTAGAGATTTTGTTCAAAGTAATCTTATATTTTGGTTAAATAATGTCAAAATTATCATCTTAAATGAAGTTGATGGGCTTATTTTTCCTGTAAATAAAATAAAACTGATATAAATGTTAAAACAATACAATTCACTCAAGCATACTGTATCAGTGATCACTTTTTAATTGATAGACATTTCATATATTCTTTCTATTTAAATACAGTAAAGGCAAAAGACGGTCGCACCACATGATCAGTGGTCGCTCCAAATGACATAAAGATCATACAAACAATAAATGACCATACAAAATGTTGAGTTCAAACACATGTTGTTCACATTTTGCAATAACAACATTTCAATAACATTTTTGAAATACATTTTATCTCAAACATTTAGAAAACAATACATTTAAAGCAGTACAAATGTATGACTTTTTACAAAAAGCATTTCATTTAACAAAAAAAGTATGGCTTTTAGTAGGATATAACATTGTTAAAAACACAAGTGCACAATATGAACCAACATTTAATTTGATATTATTATTACCCTTGCTTCAAATGGGTTACAGGATTGCCTATGTTCGGGCCTTTCTTCAACCCCAGGCACTATTGAACTTTACCCAATCTTGGCTGCTCAATTTAGAGAATCGTGAGGTTGCTGGCTCAGGTTCTGCGATGACAGATTGAACATCTTTCCTATCGTAGAAAATGATGTCAAGAATTTGTGGCCACATGAATAAATTCTTTTCACCTGACTGCCGCATGCAGCTAACCTGGACGTCTTCTTCCACAACCTCAAGGACCTGACCTATATAGGGAAGTTCATCATAGGTAACAATCACAAACTTTCCACTGAGGTCTTTTACACTGGCGTGTTGCCTTGGTGGATTAGGAGTGCTTACCAAATCCTTAGAGTGGCTCTCGGTGTTCCTCATGTCTACCAGTTGTGGCTGATAACATGAGCATGGCTTCATTTCTGCATGTGTGCAAAAGCATGAAACCTGCCTGTGACTTATTTTACCAGCTTCTACAGACAAAACCTGGTGAATCTTTAAAGTGCCCTTCACTGTTGCCAATTTGCCTGGAATCAGCTCATCATATTTTTCAATGATTTCTTCGCTTATCCAATGGAAGGTAATAGCTGAGCCAGTTTTTTTTGCAAGCATCTCATAAACATCCAGTGGAGTCTGTAGGTCGCCCCCTCTTTGGACATAAAGATCTGCATCTCTCTTAACCGCACCACCAATGCCATCTGGGGCTCCCTTTCCATGGGACTTTTCAGAGTAGTTCCATGTAACTTGTGTGAAATTAGAAAGGAAGGGAACAGTGCTGAGGAGGTAAAGTTTGCTTTGTTCCTGTACTGTGTACAGGGCCCATCACTGATTACATGTAATACTGTAATCTGGGGCAGGTTGCCCGAAGCTCTTTCAGTATGGGCTCCAGGTGGGCCCACACTGCCCGCTCATCATGGCGGAGGCTGTCCGACAGTGTGGCATATGACTTAGTGCCATTGACTGTGTAGAGTACAGCAGTGTGTAATGTGGCTTGCTTTCTGCTGCCTCCAAAATGGTAGGCCTGTATTTCAGTACTCATCTTACATGAATAGTTCTCTGAAAAATCAATGTGTAGAACTGCTTCAGTGTCAGTGAGATTTAGTTTGAGGTCACGAAACTGTTCTGTTTGGTGTATCCAATTAAATTGATGAATGGCTATATGTTCAAGCTTTTTCTGGAACAACTCTGTTAACTTCTGGATTGTCCCTGTGTATGTTTTTCTCTCCTTTTGTTGATGTGACGCGCTCCCATTGATCCCAAGAAACTTCGCCACACTCTGTCTCAGGAATTTCTATTTCTTCAAAGCAGCAAGTGGGACATTCGCGGTCCATGCATGCTTTATTTTTACGATCACACACAATCATACTCAACAATTCTGAGATGCTGGTTGTTTTAAGCAACCCTCTAGTAGCAAGTTTGTTAACCAAGAGGCGGACATTCTCATGTTCCACACATGCACATGTTTCTCTATCTCTATTTTTGGCTCTGTGATGTAAAAAGGCCGCCTCCTCACAAATTGTCTGTATGACATTGAGAGATGCTCTTTGACCTCTTTTTTGTACTGGGCATGGAGCTCAGTGAGGGGCTTGGTTAGAACCCTCCTTTGCATTTTCTTTTGTTTTTCGTGATAGTGTCTTTTTTCCCTGGCAACAGACGACTGTTTTCGTCTCTGGACAAAAATGGACAACAGCTTGCTCTCTCTCAGCCGATTTGTTGGGCCCTTTTTGCTTTTTCCCCCACTTAAGCCCACTCTCTCTCTTGCCATTAACCTCTTTCCACTCTTCCGAAATTTTCTTTAAGTCTTCTCATTTTTGCAAGCTGTTTTCTAAGATGTAACACCTGCTTTTTTATTTTATACTTCTCTTTCTGAAGTTTTTTGCAACGCCTTTCTGCAGAAGATGTAGTAACTTTCTTCTTTTCCTCTGGTGTGGAAGATGATGGGGGATTAAAAGTTTCATTTAGATTGTCCTGCATTTTCTGGCTGTTCTTGTTCTACATCTGAAAAGTTCTCCATAGATGGTGGTGTAAGGTCAAGCAAGGGTTTGCCATATTGTTCCTTTCCCTGTAAGTACTGGATGCAGCCCTCCATTTCTCTCTCTGTTTCTTTCTCTCTCTCTCTGACAGCTCACTTGCCTTAACATATGGAATCTTTCCCTGCTGTTTCCTTCTCTGGTAGCTGAAACATATATAAATAAACAAAATGTATAGCATCATGCCATTTATCTATGATGAATAGCCTATTTTATCTCGGATGGTGATAGATGACAGAGAAGATGAAAATGTTAACAAAAAAGGAAAAGCAACAACACAACATACCTTTCTCTTCTCCTTGCAAGGTACTCAGCTCTTGCTGCAGGGTCAGAATTAACACGCTGCCTATGGCAAGCGCTTTTTATTTTACTTGACAGTGGCATCTGTTCAAATAGAATAAAACAGTTAAAAATAAATAAATACATAAACATTCATTCATAATGATTACAATAATGTAATTAATTGCTCTAATTTCATGATATATTAACGATAACCCTAACCCTAACAATTTTGTTCAAAGACGAATAAAGTTGCATAAAAATTATTCATAATGAGTCTAAAGTAAAGCACTATAAGTATATAAATCCTCAAATGAATATTAAAGCATAAAAACTGACAATGTATGACATATTTTAATCATAATTACCTTCTAAAACGGTCGCACCAAATGATATTTGGTCACACCACATGATATTTGGTCGCACCACATGATATTTGGTCACCACATGATATTTGGTCACACCACATGATATTTGGTCGCACCACATGATATTTTCAAGTTGAGTCAAGTTTAACAGACACATATATAGCTAACTGAAGAAAGCAAGCTAGCTAGCTACAGTACATGAAATCACTTTGAAATGTATGATCAACATGTAAAATTGTATAAATAACTACATATTCGTTGTTTACTTGAGGTCATACCACATGATATTCAAATGTGGCAACTATTCTAGGCTGCAAAAAAGTAATTTTCTTTAAAAATTATGCCAAATTAGGCAAAAAGAAATTTCGACAGATTTAGGGCAATTTTAAAGATGTCTTACAAACAGCAGTCAAGGCTGGACGGTCGCACCACATGACAATTTGACTGTGTAAATAACTGAAATATAATGACTGATTAAAGCTTTTGTAAAATAGAGGGTGTACATAAATATGAAAGGTAATACGTATAAATGGTATCTTTAAAAGATTAACATTTTTTTTTTACCTAAGAAAAATCAGTTGGACAAAAAATGTAGGCGTCATGTCATTGACCCAGGAAAGAAGGGCTTCATGAGCTTAAAGGAGACGGATATTCTGCAGTTTCTTGATCAACAAATCCCACGAAAAGACACAACAACAATGTGGTAATCGGTCCTTTAGGTTCATTCATTTCCTGTGATGAACACGTTGGCTGGCTTTATATCTGACACACACACACACACACACACACACACACACACACACACACACACACACACACACACACACACCACACACACACACACATTTAAATGTTACGGCAAAGCTTATAAAATCATTGCAGGCTGTAGAGAAATGTACACTATGTCAAGTACACATTCCTTCCTGTGTTTAAATATTGATTGTACAATAAGAACAAGTACGAATAAATAGATCAAGTTTTTAGCCGCTGATACCAATATGCAATTGCTGATGATCCATAATGAGGTTTTCTGATGGCTTTCATTCGAGCAGCTTGTACATTTATTGCGGCAAATATAAGTCTGACCCCTCAGTGGCTAAGGCTCTCCACCAGGGGGCAGCGTAACAAAGGAGATCAATGCAAGTGCAATTAAAGAACCACAAATAGTGGTGTTGGTTTCTTGTCCTGTCAGAAACATACTAAGGTGAGGCCGTCCTTCAACCAGAAGTGTTCAAATGCTACCTCCTTTACGGGTTGGAAGACTCATTCCTGCACCACTCTTTTATGAAATGTGACGAGGGTGAGTAAATGGGTCAGTAGCTGCTTACCACGGTGCATTACTCTGCGTGAGTGCATGTGCTCCAGGGCGCTGCAGAGCTGCACAAAATACTTCCAGATAGTTCTCTCTGGGATGAGGCGCCTCTTCTTCTTGAAGTACTTTAAAGATAAAAAGGAAGCAATGTTAGTCCATAGAAAGTGACAATGCTAGATTCAAGATTCAAGGCTTTTATTGTCATGTGTGCATAGCTACAGTTCTCTTAGGTCACAGACTCCTCCAGCAGAGCAACACAATAAAACAGATACAATAGTGCAAGTAATACAAATAGAATAGAATAGAAATAGTGCAAGACTAGTCTATATACAAGTAATTGGAATATTGATATATAGACTTGAAGATGCTATGTGTAGCATATGGGAACCAGGCCAAAACAAAGTGTTGCTCTCATCTCACATATTTTGAGTAGAATCATGAAAATGAATCTTGATAAAATACTAGTAATCAAATCTAACAAGTACGTTTGATGCTGCGTGTAAAATGAGTTGAGTTAGGGTCACTGTTCTTGTTTGATCTGAGGTGAGTCTGTGATCTGACCTTTATCATCTGGGACAGATCTCCAGCATCCTCCAGCTCCAGAACGATGTTGAGCTCGTTGTCTTCAATGAAAGAGTCCAGGTATTTGATCACATTGGGGTGATTCAGCTGCTGCAGTGGGCAAACAGGAGACACACATGTTTTCATGCTAACACAGCATGCAGCAGCTCCCACAAGAAGAAGTAGAGCTGAACTCAAAGTGATGCTCATACACTAGTTATCCTATGTTTCCCTTAATGCTGGAAACCTGTTCACTCGTTTATTGACTCTTTATTACTTTATTAAACATAACAAAAGGCAAACTTGTCCATGAATCATTGATCAGTTTCTCTGAAGGATTTCCTCCACATTCTGTAGATGTTGGAGTTTCTTACGTCTAAAGTCAAAGATACATTTTGATTGGGCCACATTTGACCCTGAGTGACCCACAACAATTCTGCTGGGTCTCCCCAGACCCCAACACCAAATTATACACTTTTATCTTTAGAGACTTCAGACTTGGCTAAAATTGTCCAAATCAGTTTTGTAGTGTTTATATATCTGTTGTGGAGGATATCATGAAGCCTCGTTCAGATACAAAAAACTAGAGCGTAGTTATTAAAAATTAAACTTGAAACGGGTCACGGGAGACCCGAACACAACATATATAAATTATTTGTCTGAAACAAGATATTTTCATGTTTTTATATATATTTTATTTATTTGTAGGATTAAGAAAAATCAGATGAATTCAATGTTACGTTATTTGTAGCTAATGTAGCTCTTTTAGTAAACCCTGCTCATGTCTCGTCAGGTTGGTGTAGATTTCTCTCCATCTGCATGTGTTTGGGCACATTGCTGTTAATATGTTTCATCGTTTTTGAAGCTGCAGCACGTTACTCCCAAAGCCGTATAAAGAGTACTAAAGATGCAAGTGAGGGACGCAAGGATTGAATTTACAGAAGTGAGGTGCAGCCATGGATGTATAATAACAACCGGATGCCTGATTCACTTGAGGGGCGTGGGGAGGGGCTCCTTATTTTCATCTAAAGTAACAGACAGAGAATCAGCACTTTTGAAACAGGGCTGAAACAGAGGGGATTATGGGATGCTGCAATGATCTGTTTGGTGTTTCAGCCAATCAGAGACATGTTTTGTATATATCTGAGACCTGTAATATATTGATGAAAAACAGTATAATAGGGGACCTTTAAGACTTCTGGTTGAAAGACGGCGCACTCCCTCGCAGCCACAGACACACTTTACTATGTTTCCGACAGCAGAACAAACCAACTCCACTATTTGTGGTTCTTTAATCGCACTTGCATTGATCTCCTTTGTTACGCTGCCCCCTGGTGGAGAGCCTTAGACACTGAGGGGTCAGACTTATATTTACTGCAATAAATGTACAAGCTGCTCTAAAGAAAGCCATCAGAAAAACCTCGCTATGAATCATCAACAATTACATATTGGTATCAGCAGCTGAAAAACTTGATATTTTGTTCTTATTGTAAAGTCAATATTTAAACACAGGAAGGAATGTGTACCTGACGTAGTGTACATTTCACTACAGCCTGCAATGATTTGATCAGCTTTGCCGTAACATTTCAATGTGTGTGTGTGTGTGTTTGTGTCAGGGACGTGCACAGACATTTTGGGGGGCGGGAGCTCAAGTGAGAAAAAGGGCACTTCCCATAATCATTTATAACAAAAAAATTAAATATAGTTGCACATCTCTGACTTACTGACCAATTTATTTTAATACCCTCACACTCACGCAATTGTTTAATACTCAACAGACTTCTACAAAATAATCATTAACACAGAGACAATGGTCTTCTTTAGTATTCACTACGCACAAGAGCAGACAACAAACTAGTACAATTAATAGTTATTAAATGAGCAGCCAACAATCAAAATTATGAAGTTACTGTTTGAGGACATTACAGGCAAAAGATCCTTTTGTCATACTTTATTTTGGTCTATTTTTCTTTCACTCTAATGGAAAGAAAACGTAAAAAAAACACATATAAATGGTGTTCGTTTTACTACCATGTCTGAATTCATCTATAGATTTAAAGTTAATCTGCATTTAAACATTACATTTCAGGGGAAAATACTGACTTAACGTAAGTAACTATCTGGGGAAGTTGTGAGGTGCTATGTTTTTTGGTTTGTTTTTAGTTTTATCCTTTTCACCTGCAATGCCTTGGTAACTGCATGCAAATTAGCGCATTTTAAATTAGGCCTAGTTAACGCCTAATTTGCATATCAATTTGGCGATTGTGATGACGTTATTAGATACACATTCTACTGTATTCACCTTTATTGTATCGGTGTATCCCCTTAAGTACAGTACATTAGCCTGTATGCCCATGATAAATTGCCTTAGCTAAACCTTGAGCTAACTTATCCATTAGCTAGTAGCCTACCTTAGTTAACTATATTTGTTTTTGTCTTTGGCTAATTAGCTGTAAACTCGAGGCACTGGCAGCTTAGTGATTTGTTCATCACCACTCACCTTCAAACAAGCCAAGAAAAGCTGGCATAACATGGGACTGTAAAGTGGGAGGTGCTGCTACCTGTCTGTCTGAACTAGTGACTGCCGATGTCCGCACCGCTGTGGGCGAGACGTGGAGGGAGGGAGGGAGGGTAGAGAGAGCATCGGAACTTCACAGTCTAATCTCCCGACCTGATCTTTTTATTTTGTATTCAATCAATATATTTTTGGAAAGGGAAACTGTGCGCAAACAGTATAGATATATATTCATTTATTTATAAAAAAAGGGGGAAAAAAGGGCACTTTCTCTGGAGGAAGAAAAAGGACAGGGGCTCAAGCCCACTTTGATGTCTATGTGTGCACGTGCCTGCACCTCGGTACAAAGGCCTCCACCACAGCCATCACGATCAACCCAGCCAGCAAAGAAGTCTCACCAAGCACACGTACCTCCCACACAGCCACCAGCATCAACCCGGGACAATCCACCTACCTCCCTCCAGCACAGCCACCAGCAGCCCATGCACCATCACCCCCACCTACACAGCAGCCAGACCCCCTGTCCTGGAAGACAGACGATCACACTGCTCCCCCTGTCTTTACATTTATAATGAATAGTTGGTTGAAAAAGTTCTGATATTGGAAATATTGAGATTTTACAGTTTCTTATGTTAACATAAATAGTTGGTTGAAAAAAAAAGTTTTAATGCTCAATTTGTATTGGTACACATCACATGAACCTTGGTATGGAATATGAAGTCATTATTCAGTCCTGATGTAACTTTCTGTGGTGAAAGTAGAGTGATAGAAAATGTTTACTCCAAATTATAATTTACAAATTTTCATTTTAGACACGAACAACACATTTATATAGGCCTATAGTGTAATTCTTATATTTCACTACTTTTGTGAACCAAAGACTTTGGAAAACCAAATCTGAAACACCAACAAAAATGGATGACATGAGTAAATCTGTGTTTCACAAGAGTTTTGAAGTTTTCCAAAAATCGGATTTCTAAGCTAAGTATCTCATAAACAGTGCTCTAAGGTGAGTGACTTTGCATTTCTAGCAAGACAGAGACTGTACTGAACATTTTGACATGTAACACCATGCCATGTTATAAGAAGTACATTTAAAAGTGATTTAAGGAGACATCCAGAGGGTTAAGGAAAAGGGTAAGGCGATTTTATTTTAAAAGACAATGAAGGCAGGTTATATTGATATATTGATTGATATATTTATTATATTCAAAGGCTAATTAATACTCAGTCCCTGAATCTGGAATAATGTACAATTCACAGCACAGCCTCACAATGTCAGGAACTTTTCATCTACAGATTGCTTTGGTCTGGCTTTACCCTTCACTGATTGGTTGAAGAAACTTTGAACTTATTGTCTATGGTAATCAGAATGAGGGGCTCATTATCATATGTTCGCGTGTATATTCGCGCGTATTTTTCGCGCGTATTTTCGCCCGTATATTTTGCGCGTATCTTCGTGCGTATATTCACCCATATTTTCGCGGAGGTCCATATATTCGCGCGAAAATATGCGCGAAAATATGCGCGAAAATATGCGCGAAAATACGCGCGTATTATGGCACTTTTGGCTTTCCATAGTACTGCTAGCGCCGTGGAGCAAGCGGCCGTAACAGTATTAGTCTCTTCAACTCGATATTTGTTCACTTGAATTTCACTTTGAATGCTTGGATATTCTCAATTGGTGAATACAAAAATGTATAATAATAATACAAAAATAATACAAAAATAAAAATTACACCGAAGCTTTCTCAGGGCGGGCCAATGAGTAAACTGGGCGGGCCTGGTGTATAGTCTACAATAGCTTCATACAGTACCAGTCAAACATTTGGACACACCTTCTCATTCAATGGTTTTTGTTAATGTTTATTGATTTCTACTTTGAAGAAGATTAATACTGAAGACATCAAAACTATGAAAGAACACATATGGAATTATCTAATTAACAAAAAAGTGTTACAAAAATCCATATATTATTTTTATTTCTATTCTTCAAAGTAGCCCCCTTATGCCTCGATGAACGCTTTGCACACTTTGGCTTCTCTCAGTCAGCTTCATGAGGTCGTCCCCGGTTTTCAATTAACACGTGTGCCTTGTCAAGAGTCAATTTGTGGAATGATTTGCCTTCTTAATGTGTTTGAAATGTGTTTATATTTCTGCAGAAACAAATCTGCCCCAATTAGAGTGAGTGGTACAAAGTCACTTTTCTACAAATAATGCATCCACCGATTAAGTTCCTTTACATACACCGTCTGTAGGATTAAACTATTTGACCAGCTGATTTGTTGTAGTGTTTTGAGTGTAGCCTACAAGGTGAGTTACACACACACACACACACACACACACACACACACACACACACACACACACACACACACACACACACACACACACACCACACACACACACACACACACCACACACACACACCTGGAGAAACGGCTCACCAGCCTCAGGCTCCATTATTGATCTTAGCAAGAGATGCCTTTTTCAGATTGTACAAGTTCACCTTTTTCAGCTCTGGTTTCATCTGATTTTTCTTAATCCTACAAATAAATAAATATATATAAAAACATGAAAATATCTTATTTCAGAAAAATAATTTATATATTTATAATTAAAAAAGCAAAAGACAGAGATTTTCACTTTTGTCCTTTTAGTTCTTTTATTAACAAGAAAAACCCAAACATTACAAAATATACAGACATGTGGCACTCGACCTGTTGGCTTTTCTTTTTTATGACTTTTCTTTTGATTTGTTTTGTTGCATTATTCAAACTTTCATTTATGCGTTCAACACATTTAGACTTAGTTACAAATTAAAAACCTTTAGAATCAAATATCTCCAATGAAAGAAGCTCTGGTGCTTTCTCTCTAAAGACTCACTTTACAAGAGAAACAACGACACACAAATACATCAATATCCATATTCAACACATATTTAAATCATGAACACACGTCTCTGTTAAACACATACAAGACTACAAATACAATTGAACAGAGTAAAAGGCAATCAGAGTATAAGACTATATGTTTTAAATGATTAATGATCATTTAACACGACACAGAACAACACGTGAGAAGATGTTAAAGCACCTCCCATCATGTTTGATTGACAGCTGATCTCTGTGCAGTGAAGACATGAGCAATCAGCTCTCAGCAACAATGATGGAGACACGGTGAGTTTAAGAAGTAGAAGAGTTCCTCAAATGACTTCAGGCTATTTCAGTTTACAAAACTCAGCTGTGGCTCCATTATCACAAAGCCGAACTCCAGCATGTAGCGGCTGAGTGAATGTGGTCTGCACTCTGTGGAGGAGAGTCATGGTTTCAGAGATGATGCTGTAGAAGGACAGAACACCTGCTCTGTGATCCAGGTACACTCCTACTCTGGAGGACTGGAGGACCTGAGACTGGAGTGCTGATACTGTTGTAAAGAAATGTATAACTGTTTTGGTTAACACTAAGGACCAAGATTTGTCATTGAATCCAAATCCACTTTCACCCGCACCCCCTGCTCTGCTGATATTCTTGTATGCGACTAATACGAGAACTCTTCCCCCTCTCCGCTCCACCTCCCAGTAACAACGTCCAGTCAGACTCTCTCTACTCAGGACCTGAGAACATCCAGTGAATCTCTCTGGGTGACTAGAATAGACTGTTGTTGTTTCATGTATGTTGCTTTTCTGCTCCCCTCAAATAATAACATTCGTGTCTCTGCTGTGTTTGGATCCAGAGTGACTTCCTGTGAATATTGTAAGAACCCAGCTCTGGTGGTGGGCTCTGCTGCTGACAGTAAACATCCACTTCAGTCGATGAGACGTTTGTCCATTCCTACCCCTACACCCTAACTACCCCTACACCTACACACTACCCTACACACTACCCCTACACCCTAGGTCAGCGCTCTCACATAATGGCCCAATTCCAAACTGCCCCCCTACACCCTAGCCCTACACACTACCCCTACACCCTACCACTACCCTACACCTACACCTACCCCACACACTACCCCTACACACTAC
>JAAOOA010003000.1:15000-23437 GCA_012861695.1 Trematomus loennbergii | reverse complement strand
GACAGCCACGGCCATTGCCGTTCGAAAGCGCTGGAGACGTAGTACATATGCCAGGCCTGTAGATGGTGCTGTTCTCACAGAATCTGCCCTTGCAGAGCAGAGCTAAAAAAAAGTGCAAATTGAGCGAAATGAGGCATGGCTAAAATGCATGATCTGTTTGGTATTTTGAAAACAGAAACGTATAAATATACCTTATATAGGTATGGCCCTACAATATATCATTTAAATATACATGATAGGTCCACTTTAAGATCCATATTCAAACATACAGATTCTAAATGGTACGAGTTGAAGCGTTTGTTTGAACAGTCTGCAGGAGGCAGGTACTTGCTTTCAAGCAGAACAGGGCTAACTAACTTAGAGGAGTGTTCACGTGTTCGGCGTAATGACGTACAACGTCCTCCACGAATTCTGTAGTCCTATTCAGCCACTTGGTAACAACCATCGTTTTTCAGACACGTCAACTCTTCAGAAATCTCCAGAGGGGTCACTGCTGATGGATTTAATGTCGTAGAACAAACGTGATCCGTCTCTTCAAAGTGTCTCAACCACAAACCTTAGTTTCCAGCTATTTTCCAAAAACTACTTCAAAAATCCCGTTGACGTTGAATGCTTACTCACGTCCAGGTTTTAGGACTCGTCACTGAACCACTCTATGTAGTAATGCGTGTTTGCATGTTATCGTTCTCTTTATCCTTTCGCCTCTATCTACTCGTCTTTCATCCTTTCTTTTAACTAATGCTGTTGATGTGTTGTGATTTTAAAAAGGTGTCTATTATCATCTGGACAACAGCTTGAAATGGAAATTAGCATGTTGGCTAAAGCTGCTCCATTTACTGTTTTGTGTGACAGTTGATGAATGGAGACCGTCCACGACACTGTAAACAAATACACTAAACTAAACTAAACTTGCTTCCCTTCCCTCTGTCTCCTTGCTCCCTTCCCTCTGTCTCCTTGCTCCCTCAGCTGAGGAGGATGCAGCAGATGCTCCAGAAGATGCAGCAGCAGATGCACGAGCAGGACCTGTGACTTTTTACATTCAAATGCGACTTTTACATCTTTTCTTTAGGATTTAAAAATAACCAGAACTCCCACACAAACACTGAACACCAGAATGATTTACAGAATTTAAAAGAAATGTAAGGCACCCTTGAAAGTCATTCATTATTTTATTATTTTTAATTTATTTATTTATTCGTTGTAATTTTTTAATGTTTTATTTATTTATTATTATAATTATAATTTGTTTGGAATTCTTTTATAATTTTTTTTAATCCAAAAAAAATGAAGGCAACCTTGAAAGTCAGGCGATTAAATGCAATTTTCTTACTTCTTAAAACTATGTATTTGGTTCTTCGGTTACACTGTACTATGTATCATGCACGTTACAACTAACACATTCAATGAGTAAAAACAAGGGAATTTATGTAGAATTTAAACTTAATCAAAACAATACTTACAAAGCCATACAGAATATCTTCAGAGTAGAAGAACAGCATGCTGGGAAATGTATTTCTACCTAATTTTCACAACAAACATTGCATTTCTTTTTGTTTGAATGCAGTCATTAGCCAAGACGCGTTAGGCAGTAGAGAGAGAGGCACCTTTAGAGAAACACGCGGTTTCTTTAGTGGTTTCTGCACATATTTTGAAAAGTTGTTGATGTTGTGCAGGTTTAGCAGCAAATGCATGTTAAGAAAGAGCATATCATAAAATCAGTAGGAGTGTGTGTGAGTGTGCTAATGCATACTGTTTCTTAGATTGAAGAGGTCCTGTTATGCTTTTGTTTTGGGTTTCTCTTTCCTCCCCCTCTGTCTGAAACAAGGTATTGCAGTGTACAATCTTTGGAAATGTAACGTAAGAACAATCCTACATTCAGTACACTTGACTTTCTTATTTGTATGTATGTATGTGTGTGTGTATAATATATACCCATCATCACCGTCCAGATGTGATTTCATTTCAGCGACCAATTTTAAATGTCTGGCCGAGCGGACGTGCAGAGAAACAATTGGATTAAGATCGTGACACATGATTAGCCTTAAAGTAATAATACCTTTGTTTAAACAGCTGAAAAACAGTGTAAAAAATAATCTGCGTTACGGTAAAACAAGGTCAAGCATCAGAGGGTTAGAACACTGAATAAAATCTCTGTTTTCATCAAGTGTCGTTTCCTTTATTTTGCTATATATTTGTATTTGTGTCCACCAGGGGGCAGCACACACTATTAATATATCCCCCCTTAGATAGATAGATAGATAGATAGATAGATGGATGGATGGATGGATGGGTACTTTATTGATTAATTTGTAGAGCTTGTTTCATGGCTCGACGGGCACATTTAATTATTTTGTTATCGACATTAATTTACATCAATACTTAAAACAAAAAGACATTAAACTTATTTTAATTGTTATTTTTGTTATTTTAGCATGTTTGTATTTTCCCTTTATATTGATTAATATGTATTTATTATATGTATTCATTTAATTTGAGCTGCAATTGATTGCAGCTCAATAATTAAATTAAAACCACAATTTATTTATTTAATTTTGTATTTAATGCTTATTTATTATCAATTATTATGTTGTTTTTTTCACCTTTTTGCATTTGTTTGAATTTTTCTCACTATTTGTATTTTCTTATTTATAATTTATTACTTACATTAATGCAGATTTTTCTGACTTATTATTAGTATTTTTGCTTTTTTATTTGTATTCTGTTCTTAATGCTTATTTTATTTCTTAATATATATATTTGTTTGCTTTGCTAAGGGTTTGGGGCTTGGCTTCATTTAACCCTTTCTTTACACAAACTCTTCCTAAAAGTACATCCTCTGTCTTCAGCCAACACCTGAATCCTTGTTCAAATACCACATTATTATAGCCTCATGTCTAAAAGGGGGGAGGGAGGGCTGGTTGTTGAGCCCAAACACAGGTAAGGTGTGTCCTACTGGTGTAAATATCTCCATAAAAAAAGGGGGCTGGACGCTGGACGACCCGACAGAAGACTGAAGCATGTCCCGGGTTTAGAGGGTGTCAGGAGGGGTTTGCAGAGTGTGTTTCTCGGTGTAATGCAGCACACGGATTGATTTTCAGTTCCTCGCAGATCCGGACCCTGTTTGCTGTCTCTGAGCCCCGGGAATGGATCATTTCGCCGGGGATGATGAGAGCGACGCGTCCGCGCAGCAGACCACCGTGTGGCAGCAGATCACAGCCCGGGCCAAGCCGCTCCTCAGCCCCAAACTGGGCTCCAGAGACCCGGAGGAGAAGAAGGAGAAAAGCATGTGGATGTTCAAGAAGATGAAGAGGAAGGAGAACGTGTCTCTGGACCGGATTATCTCTTCCTCGCAGCCGGATTTGCTTTTCGCGTCCGCGCCGGATCCAGAGGCGCATGAGGCGCAGCAGCTCTGCGGCAAAGCGGCAGGTATGAGCGGCAGTGGAGGCTCCGGGATTAAGGAGAGGATTTCTTCCAAACTCACGGTGGCTCATCTAATTCAAACCCATCACAAGAGCTCCTCTCTGGGGTCTGCGTGTCTGGAGAAGCTGGCGGAGCCTCCGGGCGGCAGGAGCGGTGAAGCAGGCGAAGCGGCAGGAGCGGTGGAGACAGAGCAGGAGAACCAGGAGGAGCAGAAGGTGAGAACTACAGATATTAAGGGGTTTTGGCCTTTTATATAACACATTAAACAAACTGCAGTCATATGTAAATGAGTCACAGGTAACTAAGTACTCATTAGAGCAGGTATAATGGTACTTTACTTGTAGAGTAGTTAGTACAAAATGTCAATAACAAATTAACTATAATGCACATTTATTACCAGCAGCATGAAGTTGACAGTTGCCTTTTTAAAGCAGATAGAAAAAGCTGAGGTATAATTGGGTCACTATTTGTAGGTATTTGTAGCTGCAGTGAGTTAGCAGGAAATAACACCATTTACAACATAACTGTTTAAATAGGGGAAATGATTTCAAATGAAATATCAATAATAGTAAAATTACTAAAATAGAGATTTTGAGGTGTAATTTAATAAATAAATAAAATGTATCCTTTAAATAGTTGTAGGAGTCATGTAAAGTTAAAGTTAGTCATGTAAACTAAATAAATAACTTAAATAATTCCTCCCTGTCTGGACGTTTGACTCCAGAGTGCATCAAGGTGACTTGAAGAGCGAGTTGATTCATAAAGAACAGCTCTGTCTCTTCCTGTAACATCTGAAATCCACACACACAGACAGACAGACAGACAGAGTGAGGACACCTGCATGAAGACAGACAGAGGACACCTGCATGAAGACAGACAGAGGACACCTGCATGAAGACAGACAGAGGACACCTGCATGAAGACAGACAGAGTGTACAGGAGCTTTGCAGAGAATTTGCATAACACAGATCCATGTGTTGCTATAAGGAGATGCTGGGTGTGTTTCCCCAAAGACACACAGCAAGACAAATACACTCACTAAACAAATACACATATACACCTGAACATCAGCAGGAGAGGACTCTTTAAAGTAGAGACACTACATACTGATATACACTTGAACATCATCAGGAGAGGACTCTTTAAAGTAGAGACACTACATACTGATATACACCTGAACATCAGCAGGAGAGGACTCTTTAAAGTAGAGACACTACATACTGATATACACCTGAACATCAGCAGGAGAGGACTCTTTAAAGTAGAGACACTACATACTGATATACACCTGAACATCATCAGGAGGACTCTTTAAAGTAGAGACACTACATACTGATATACACCTGAACATCAGCAGGAGAGGACTCTTTAAAGTAGAGATACTACATACTGATATACACCTGAACATCAGCAGGAGAGGACTCTTTAAAGTAGAGATACTACATACTGATATACACCTGAACATCAGCAGGAGAGGACTCTTTAAAGTAGAGACACTACATACTGATATACACCTGAACATCAGCAGGAGAGGACTCTTTAAAGTAGAGACACTACATACTGATATACACCTGAACATCAGCAGGAGAGGACTCTTTAAAGTAGAGACACTACATACTGATATACACCTGAACATCAGCAGGAGAGGACTCTTTAAGTAGAGGAGACACTACATACTGATATACACCTGAACATCAGCAGGAGAGGACTCTTTAAAGTAGAGACACTACATACTGATATACACCTGAACATCAGCAGGAGAGGACTCTTTAAAGTAGAGACACTACATACTGATATACACCTGAACATCAGCAGGAGAGGACTCTTTAAAGTAGAGACACTACATACTGATATACACCTGAACATCATCAGGAGAGGACTCTTTAAAGTAGAGACACTACTACTGATATACACCTGAACATCAGCAGAGAGGACTCTTTAAAGTAGAGACACTACATACTGATATACACCTGAACATCAGTAGGGAGGACTCTTTAAAGTAGAGACACTACATACTGAATACACCTGAACATCAGCAGGAGAGGACTCTTTAAAGTAGAGACACTACATACTGATATACACCTGAACATCAGCAGAAGAGGACTCTTAAAAGTAGAGACACTACATACTGATATACACCTGAACATCAGCAGGAGAGGACTCTTTAAAGTAGAGACACTACATACTGATATACACCTGAACATCAGCAGGAGAGGACTCTTTAAAGTAGAGACACTACATACTGATATACACCTGAACATCAGCAGGAGAGGACTCTTTAAAGTAGAGACACTACATACTGATATACACTTGAACATCAGCAGGAGAGGACTCTTTAAAGTAGAGACACTACATACTGATATACACCTGAACATCAACAGGAGAGGACTCTTTAAAGTAGAGACACTACATACTGATATACACCTGGACATCAGCAGGAGAGGACTCTTTAAAGTAGAGACACTACATACTGATATACACCTGAACATCAGCAGGAGAGGACTCTTTAAAGTAGAGACACTACATACTGATATACACCTGAACATCAGCAGGAGAGGACTCTTTAAAGTAGAGACACTACATACTGATATAAACCTGAACATCAGCAGGAGAGGACTCTTAAAGTAGAGACACTACATACTGATATACACCTGAACATCAGCAGGAGAGGACTCTTTAAAGTAGAGACACTACATACTGATATACACCTGAACATCAGCAGGAGAGGACTCTTTAAAGTAGAGACACTACATACTGATGTACACCTGAACATCAGCAGGAGAGGACTCTTTAAAGTAGAGACACTACATTACTATAATAGTTGGTCTTTTGTTGTGTTGTTTACTGACTGTTTGGGAAGTGTGCAAAGGAAATAGAGGAACTATTTGATGCAGCTGGAACAAATCAGCTCAGCCTATAATCACTTCCATATTACTGAAATTCAGTAGATACAAACTGTTCAGGTGTGACTGAAAGTACAGAAACCAGTCACATTCTGCAGTGTGTAAACCATCATTTGTTCAAAGGGGAAATCAGTGCTTTGATGTTTTTAAACGACTAACTTCAGTAAAATGAATATTTAAGGGTTTTACTGGGACTAAAGTGCAGGTCGACCCTTCGTCTCAATGGTCCTCTTTATGAGATTGTGAAGGGTTGAATTACAAAAGAATGCAGGGAGATAAAAGTCACAAAGCAGGTCGACTACTGTGGAGAAATCACTGTTTACAGTCCAGAGAACTGTCCACAGATTTAAGGCTGCAGGTTTTTCAGAAGTCTACCATCAGTAATATGTTGTTTACATATTGACCCAGAGAAATACACATTCAACCTGGAATAACAAGATTTCTGAGATGATTCGGAGGTATTAAACGTTGTCATTAAGGGTTTATTCAGGTGTATATCAGTATGTAGTGTCTCTACTTTAAAGAGTCCTCTCCTGCTGATGTTCAGGTGTATATCAGTATGTAGTGTCTCTACTTTAAAGAGTCCTCTCCAGCTGATGTTCAGGGGTATATCAGTATGTAGTGTCTCTACTTTAAAGAGTCCTCTCCTGCTGATGTTCAGGTGTATATCAGCATGTAGTGTCTCTACTTTAAAGAGTCCTCTCCTGCTGATGTTCAGGTGTATATCAGTGTGTAGTGTCTCTACTTTAAAGAGTCCTCTCCTGCTGATGTTCAGGTGTATATCAGTATGTAGTGTCTCTACTTTAAAGAGTCCTCTCCTGCTGATGTTCAGGTGCATATCAGTATGTAGTGTCTCTACTTTAAAGAGTCCTCTCCTGCTGATGTTCAGGTGTATATCAGTATGTAGTGTCTCTACTTTAAAGAGTCCTCTCCTGCTGATGTTCAGGTGTATATCAGTGTGTAGTGTCTCTACTTTAAAGAGTCCTCTCCTGCTGATGTTCAGGTGTATATCAGTATGTAGTGTCTCTACTTTAAAGAGTCCTCTCCTGCTGATGTTCAGGTGTATATCAGTATGTAGTGTCTCTACTTTAAAGAGTCCTCTCCTGATGAGTTCTGGTGTATATCAGTATGTAGTGTCTCTACTTTAAAGAGTCCTCTCCTGTGATGTTCAGGTGTATATCAGTATGTAGTATCTCTACTTTAAAGAGTCCTCTCCTGCTGATGTTCAGGTGTATATCAGTATGTAGTGTCTCTACTTTAAAGAGTCCTCTCCTGCTGATGTCCAGGTGTATATCAGTATGTAGTGTCTCTACTTTAAAGAGTCCTCTCCTGTTGATGTTCAGGTGTATATCAGTATGTAGTATCTCTACTTTAAAGAGTCCTCTCCTGCTGATGTTCAGGTGTATATCAGTATGTAGTGTCTCTACTTTAAAGAGTCCTCTCCTGCTGATGTCCAGGTGTATATCAGTATGTAGTGTCTCTACTTTAAAGAGTCCTCTCCTGTTGATGTTCAGGTGTATATCAGTATGTAGTGTCTCTACTTTAAAGAGTCCTCTCCTGCTGATGTTCAGGTGTATATCAGTATGTAGTGTCTCTACTTTAAAGAGTCCTCTCCTGCTGATGTTCAGGTGTATATCAGTATGTAATGTCTCTACTTTAAAGAGTCCTCTGCTGATGTTCAGGTGTATATCAGTATGTAGTGTCTCTACTTTAAAGAGTCCTCTCCTGCTGATGTTCAGGTGTATATCAGTATGTAGTGTCTCTACTTTAAAGAGTCCTCTCCTGTTGATGTTCAGGTGTATATCAGTATGTAGTGTCTCTACTTTAAAGAGTCCTCTCCTGCTGATGTTCAGGTGTATATCAGTATGTAGTGTCTCTACTTTAAAGAGTCCTCTCCTGCTGATGTTCAGGTGTATATCAGTATGTAATGTCTCTACTTTAAAGAGTCCTCTGCTGCTGATGTTCAGGTGTATATCAGTATGTAGTGTCTCTACTTTAAAGAGTCCTCTCCTGCTGATGTTCAGGTGTATATCAGTATGTAGTGTCTCTACTTTAAAGAGTCCTCTCCTGTTGATGTTCAGGTGTATATCAGTATGTAGTGTCTCTACTTTAAA